>MU158922.1:571640-589676 GCA_015888305.1 Antheraea pernyi
CCCCCGGCGCGGCACCGCGGTACCCGCCGCCGTACCCGCCGTACTGGTACTCGCCTCCCGGGCCCGCGCGGTACCCTCTGCATCACACACAAACACACATTATCATACAGCTATTCCGATCAATGGTTTACATACTTCATAAGCGCTTCGAAAGCGCCTTGTTAAAACTTGCCTAGCTAACTAATTTTTGACAGCTGCTTCGTCAATCCGCCCGTATTTAAGCAACACGTGTGACATGTTGCTATTTTAGATTATTCTACATTGTTACACTGAATATTTGGCAATTAAGTTTAAAACTTATATTTGTCACACTTGAGATTGGTGAACTAACCTCCATAGGCAGAGGTCATCCCGAAGAAAAAAAAAGCAATATATAACCAGGCCTTTTCTGGGGACATGCTAATTTTCTAAAGTCCATAATATTTCGTATCTCAAAAAGTGCAAAAATGTACACCTTATTATCTTAAGCACTTGTGCCATATAATGGTTTACCGCTTGAAAATTTTTAGAAAACGAGATATTCATAGTATGAGACTGATTCCCATATATTCAACAAAAACAAAAACAGTTCTATTCAATTTACTTTTTATTCCTACTGTTTGCCCTTAGAGAAATCGAATAGCGTATAATTTTAACGCTAAGTCCTAACCAGTTGTAACGCGCGATCTCACTCGCTACGACGCCTGGGGCGGATTCAAAAAATTCGTACCACTTTTTTCATTTCTTTTCATTTCTCTACTCCACAATTATGCACGTATTTTATAAGCAAAATTAAAAAAAATATATAGAAAAAGAAATTATGGACGCACAGAGAGAGGTGTCAATTCCAGACATCACCATCGTTCACATATTGACCCACTCTATAATAACCTTTTGATTTACTTTATATTTTACTAGAATCATTTGACCGAATTCAACTTGTAAAATCTAATAGCGGTATTAGAAAACGTTGCAATAACCGTGCAATGATTTGATTTTTGGATACTAGTATTCTTATAGAAAAGAAAAGATAAAACATACCTGTCACCCTCAGGTCCGTATGGTGGATAAACGGGTCTGTTAGACTGATACGGAGATCCATATTCGTACCCGTAACCCTGTTGATAACCTGGAAAGTGGAAACGCTGTATCGTTTATCACGTTAACAAAACACACACGTTCTTGTACGTACGCACTAAGCTTTAACCGATGTGCGGTGCTATACAATTGTAATTACATATCCACTGTTAATATATCATGCAAGATTATTCGTGATAATGCAAAGTTAAACAATACATAAATTTGGTATTTAGTAAGGCAATGACACAAAAAGCCACACGTGTGCTGATTTTTAAAATAATGTATACATAAAACTTAACAATGATTTGACTGCTTTAAATAATTTAATCACCGGAGATCTCAGTTGAACTTAATCAAAATGAAGGTTTTAATGGTTATTTATTGACCGTTATCAACAATGTTATGTTTATAAGTAACTTGTAATTTCCTTTGAATTCGCACGCGTTTACTATGCAGTTGTTATCTTAAACTCGTTATCTTAACCTATATACATACATAAAACAATAACTGACTGACCCAAAAATCACGAATTTTCATCCAAATATCACTCTTATTTTCATCATCTTAAGAGTTTAATTTCTAAAAAATCCTTAGCGCTCAAGTATAGTGTAAAAGAAACACGCATGCAAATTTTCACTGTCCTAGCTCTAGTTAGACAGGACAGTACGTACAGGACGCAGATATGTTAGCCAATCAGGCCAATCAGCCAAACCATTATATATATATATATATAAACCCAGTGTCTTCATGTTTGCCCATGATAAACTCCCATAATACTCAACTGACCTTTATGTATAATTTGGTTCAACTTGAGACAGGATTTAGAATTCATATTTCGATTAATGGCCTCAATATTTTTTAATTACGAATTAAATAATTGTCAACGTTGATTATTGTCACTAATTGTCAATTCCATCCCTCTCGAACAGATGGCGCTTTAAATAAGTTTGTTGACAGAATACTGTAGGATCGACTGTTATAGATATCTCATAGATGACGCCACTAATTTTAATTTTGAATTTCTTTTTCAACTCAAATTTATTTTACGATACACGTGTCTTATTCAATTATCAGCCACAGCAACGCGTGGCCGTGTCAGCTAGTATATATATAGATTAGAATTGTAAAGAACACACCTATTGCTGAAACAAATGTCTATTTAGTTAGGTAATGGTAAGTTAAGTTATGATCTCCGGGGATTAGAAAGCTAGATGGTATGTGGGGTTGGGGTGTCGTTGGGTATGATCGCGCAGGGTGAGTACCTGGGGGTCTCCTGGGCCCCGGCGGCTCGTCGAACGGGTTGGAAGCGGCGAGGTTGTCGCCTCCCGGCCCGCCGCCTACAACCACATCATGCTCAGCTAACGTTATACCGACAATATTATTCCATCACAGAGACATCACAGCATCCCGATACACATATCACATAACACTATTCTTCTATTATTTACGCAAAATGTCAACTTTTTATATCAAAACAATATAAGTCACTGGGCACGAGTCGCGAGCACGAACAAATGTTTTTTTTTTTGAGTTTTCAACTGTGGTATATTTATTTTAATTTTATTTCATTTCATTTTAAATTCAAACTGTATTTTAAGTTTAATCTTACTAGTTTACCATTCATTTATTGTATTTACTACCTTAATTTTATTAGTATTTTTACCACGTGGCCGGCTGAGCGGATTGTTCTCTAAGAACTATTTGTTTTTTTTTAAATGTAATATTGCTTACATGTATTTCTGAGTACAATTGTTTGTTGCCCTTAATAAATGAAAAAGAATTCACGCTTTAAGTAATTCCTTGACTACTACCTAAAAATCACCAATCTTTGTAAAAATAACCACCATAAGTATTATTGTTAACTACCCGCCCCGGCTTCGCACGAATTCACCAATGAAGAAAGTGAGATCAAATCTTTCCTTCACAGTACGATCATGTAAAATTAAATAAAATGGAAACTCAGCAATTCTGCCAATATCTTTTAAGATCCTCTTACTGTCTTCTGTCTTAGTCACTTTTTATATGGTAATTTTGTACACCGGTGTTTTACGTTTCCTTAAGATTTTTCCAATACAAAATAGGATTCGGACAATTACAAAATTAATAAAAAAAGGAATTAATTAGCCAAATGGATGCAGCCACCTTAAATTGATGCGCTTACTAAATATTATCATTAACTACCCACTCCGGTGTCGCACGAATTCACCAATGAAGAAAGTGAGATCAAATCTTTCCTTCACAGTACGATCATGTAAAATGAAATAGAATGGAAACTAAGCAATTCTGTCAATATCTTTTAAGATCCCCTTACTGTCTTCTGTCTCAGTCACTTACATATGGTAATTTTTTAAACCATTTTTTAACGTTTCCTTAAGATTTTTTAAACGCATTTTTTTTTCATCGTTCTGACAATTACAAAATCAATAAAAAAAGGAATTAATTAGCCAAATAGATACAGCCGCCTTGAGTCGATGCGCTTACATACATTCGGTAATCGATTTTTATTTATTTAGACAGATTCGGGAGTCATCTTCTTTAGCAAGTTGAAAATATAAACTTCTCAACAATATTAAATATCACTTCTATACAATTACTATGATATACTTTGTTAGCGATCTTAGTTTAGCTCGAATACACAACATTTTACATCTCTCATCAGATCGAGCGTTATATATAATTATATGATTTAATTGCAATTATACCATAAGCGACAATTAGTACAACTTCAACAACGTTTTTAAAATGGCGGACACGTTGTGCTCACGACTCGTGACGTGAATTATTTAATATTAGTATGTAAGCAGTTATTAGAGAAATAGTTTATAGATGTTGTAATGTGTTTGTTAGTAGGAAACGGTGATTTCATTCACATAGTAATGGAGATGCGGTGCTTTTTTTGTACATGTGCCAATATGTATCGTTCATTTACAATGGGAACTCACAAACGCATTTTTCAGAAATAATTTAATGTAATATATATTGGATATCTTACTAATAAAATATCCTTTCAGCAGTAAAATTCAATTATGGCTTACAACATATTATTAGAACATTAAAAAAACTGCAATTAAGCATGCTATATCATCATTCTTTAAAATAAAGTTGTTTTTTTTTTCGAAATTAGTAATAATTTACGTTTCACAAGAGTTTCAACAAGATCAATTTTGAAAAGTACAGTCAAATCCCATTACGGCGACATCGTTTAGAACAACTTACCGGTTATATTGATTCGGAACAAAGGTTCCGGCTGAATGCCGTGTCTTCGATAACATCACCGGTTGTTACGACTATCGGTTTTTACGATTAAATACGAGTAGTCCCTACGATGTCGTTATAACAGTGACTGTGTAAATTTAATCTCGTCATCACTTGGTTACAGTACTAACTCGGATGTGACGTCACATAAGTATAGAGGTTTGGATAAAAAAAAAACAAGAGTGTATGGAGTAAATACATAGTATCATCGTATGGGCTCCCATTGACAATCAGCGCTGGAGTACTAATGTACTGCAAATTTTGCTGAATGGGATCGTGAATTGTTAGACATTGTTTTCTTTCATTTTTCAAATGTATTAAAAAAAAATCTTGTCTAATTTGTTTGTATAATTCAATTTAATTGTATGTTTGTTGCGACAATAAATTAGTATTTCTTTCTTTCTCTCTTACTTTTTGTTTTTCTCATTTTTCTTTTTTGTCAAAATGTGGCAAACGAATAAGTCGGTCGCGTGACGTTAAGTGATCACCACCGTCCATAGACACTAACAACACCAGGGGAGTCGCAATTGCGTTGCCAGCTCGTGTACGGGGGAGGGGATAGGGGAAGGGAAAGGGGGAAAGGAGCTGGGCCTCCGGAGCTCTCACTGACCGAACGAAACGCAACAATGCAAGCACTGTTACTACACGTCGGTGTTCTGTGGGTCGGGTGGTAGTACCCCGGACGAGCCGACCCATTTATGCTGAAACTAGTAATAGCTACAGCGTGGCTCTACCACCTTCAAAATCTTTCTTTCTTGTTGTCTTACCGTCTTTCTATATAGGGGGGTGTTTGGTTACCTTGTGCATGGTTGTGGTGCGGCGGGTACGGCGCGTACTGACCCGCGTACGTATCTATGGCGCCCGCAGCAGGGCCGCCCGTGCCCGCGCCCGCGCTGCTGAACGACTCTTGAGAATTCGATGAGCCTGGAATAAAAAAAAACCAAAACCAATGACTAAAAAGCTGTAGATACATTAACGACGTGATATTCTGGCAAAAAAAAATGCCACGAAAACGCACACTGTCTTAGATAACATGTGGAAGTAACATAGGATATACGCAATATCAGTGGTGAAAAAGAAATAGTTATATATTGCTTAGATACGGGCGGATTGACGACGCAGCCAAGTTTTAACAAGGCGTAGTCGAACGCTGTATCACTGTATCTACAGGTTTTAGTTATAATATCATTGAAGAAAACAGATTACATCGCCTGAAAAGCTAGACTAGTCTACTTATCACATCACACACATCAGCTTGTAAGATATTGTGGGCCATAGACCTCTTCCAGAAGCGTAGTATGTGTGATTACCACGTCAGCCCACATATTGGTGATATTAAACAAAGAGAAATACATCTAAATATATAAAAATCCAGTGTCATGATGTTTGTCCACGATGAACTGCGAAACTATTCCACCGATCTTCATGAAACGTTGGCATTTACGTATAACTTGGTTCAACTTGAGAGGTAGGATAATCTATATTTCGATTAATGGCCTCAATATTATCTTAATTACAAATTAAATGATTATCAATGTTGATTATTGTTATTAATTGTAAGTTCCATCAGTCACGAACAGATGGCGCTTTACATTAGCTTATTGACAGGAAACTGTTGGCCGAATGTTACGGGTATCTCATAGATGACGCCACGTTTGAATTTTGAATTTATTTTTCAACCCCAGTTTATTCTTCACTCAATTTAAGCGTTAACAAAATATTTCTGAAATTTTACTCTACACATTTATCAAAAGAAAATCACTCTAAAAACAACTGCAAAAAACTCTCAAGGGCATCGTAAAATTCATTACACACAAGGCCGTGAACATTTATAATATTGTTAGTCAAAAGATTTTACTAAAATATAAACACATTCTTTGGTCCTTTATTGTCCATTTATGCCCAGAAAACAGTTTTGTATGTAGCTTTATCAAATATATCATAACATATTATAAACAAAGTCCTCGCATACGTCTGTCTGTTCGCGATAAACTCAAAAACGATTGAACGGATTTTCATGCGGTTTTTACCAATAGATAAAGTAATTCACAGAAAATTTTAATTAAATATAATCTGTCAAGGTTGTTTTTTTATTATCCAGGGAGGGACAACGTTTGCCGGGACCGCTAGTGGGCAATAAATTCTAGGCTTAACTGAAATTTAAAGATCGCTTATCGTATGTGCTTATGAAGGGTAAATAATACTAACCTGCACTTGAGGTACTGTTTGACTTCCCGCTTTTCTTCTTAGTAGATGCCTCCACTTGATTGATGATGGGCTGGGGGTCGATTCCACCGCGATCGAAGTGGCATTCATACGCTAACAGATTCTTGGTATAATGTTTTCGTAACGTGTACGCGGCGGACGAAGACGCACCGATACCCAACAGACCGGCGATATCTTTCCACGTTTTATTCTTTGTCACCTATAGTGAGGGGGCAAAAAGGGGAAAGTTCACAAAACGGATAATAAAACATGTCAGTGTGTTCAATTCTAGTTGGAAGTATACGTTTTTAACCGGGAAGGATGCGATATTGTGTGGCACATATGTCTTTAAACCGGGAAGGACACGACACTGTGTAGCACATATGTCTTTAAACCGGGAAGGATGCGACACTGTGTAGCACATATGTCTTTAAACCGGGAAGGATGCGACACCGTGTAACACATACGTCTATACTAATATAAAGATGAAGAGTTTCTTTGCTTGAACGCGCTAAACTCAAAAACTACTGGTCCGATTTGAAGAATTCTTTCGGTGTTAGATAACTCATTATCGAGAAAGACTATATATCATATATATCATCACACTAAGACCAATAGCAGCGAAGCACCAATGAAGAACGTTTCGAAATCGTTTTTTTAGCGTTATTCCAAAGTATCTACTCCACGCGGCAGAAGCTATCGTCATATATAAAAAGCGATAAATTTCGCGTGTCAATGATTAAAAACCTCACCATGCTGCGTTAATTTCACCAATATACGAGTTTAACAACGGCGCGGACGAGCGTCGGTGGCGACGACTCGCGCCTTTCTGTAGTACACGACAACAATGTTCGCAAACGACGGCCTCCATGCGGAGTTTAAATGATAAAAATTTATTAACTGTCGTTAAAGAACCCGGCGGGTTTATGGCGGCTATCTACATAAAGTGCTCGCGAGTACATGTCCCCGGCATAAATCTTGACTGAAATCTATTAGCCTCACTTGCATAGAACGGCTACCTACTATTCGGTTTTACTGGCGCATGTAAACCGATATACTCGAGGCATACAAATGTTTACGTTTAGATATTTAAAGGTAAATTCAATTACACGGACCGTTCGCCCTCCATACATGTGCAGATTTTACAACGGGCAAACGGAATACAGTTTATGATACAAATTACGGAATTTACATTTACAGTGGACAAGGTTTTCAAGTCGTAACTTTCAAAGAATCTTGACATTTTTAGAATACAGAACTAACTATATATGACATTTTCTAAATGCTTTTAATTATTTTACACACAACTAGTTATTTTGCCTTGTAGTGGCATTCGGAGTGATTAGAGATGTTAGTGTACCTTTAAAAAATATTGTATATTTTTCATAATCAATATGTATCGTAAGCTTTAACGCGTATTACCCGAAAATTAAGTTTTTACAATTCCTTTTATCTTTAATTTAGCAAGCCAATATATGACAAACTTGTTATAAATATATAATTATATTTATAAATAACAGGTATATATGATCTGTAATAACTCCTACTCCTCCTCCTAACTGTTACCTCTGCCCTCCCAATGCATTCTTCATAATTTAATGAAAGTCTTAAAAATACAGAAAATCTGAATTTTGAATAAACCGACATGATTTAAAACTTAGAAACTATGTCAAACTGGTCACCAATGTTTGAGACTTCTTAAGATCAGTAACAGTTTTTTATATAAATAGTATTACAACAAATTCTACAGTCCGAAAGCACATTATCAGATAGTAAGATCAAGCACCATGCAAATCGGGTTTTGATGTCAGAAGGCTTTTATATGGCAGATCAAAATGTAAACGATGGTGATGTCTAGAATTAACACCTCTCTCTGTGCCTCAGCTAAAAATGATTGTAACTAAAAATATGTACGTTAAAAGGATAAACCCGATCGAGGTTCTTCCCGATTCCCAATTATTGGGGTTGTTTTTCAAACCGTTGGTAGTTTTGACATTCATAAGCGCTTTCTTAGAGCCTAAATTGACTAAAATATTTTTTATATATCTATCGTGGAGGCTATGTCTCCTTCCTAGCAAGCATAAGTTGAAAAACACAAGCACCTTGCCAAGTGTGTTCCGTCAGCTCCACTTGAGAGTCAGTCTTACTTTAGTTTTAATCTGTTTACCGTCTTAGATCATATCATCATTTAACGTCAGATGACTTTTGGTCAAAACCTATAAAGTATTCGAAAATAATATAATACAGTATTTTTAGGTACGTCTTTATTACGGGAAGGATGCGACGTTGTGTAGCACATACGTCTTTATTGCGGGAAGGATACGACATTGTGTAGCACTTACGTCTTTATTGCGGGAAGGATGCGACATTGTGTAGCACATACGTCTTTAATCCGGGAAGGATGCAACATTGTGTAGCACTTACGTCTTTATTGCGGGAAGGATACGACATTGTGTAGCACTTACGTCTTTATTGCGGGAAGGATGCGACATTGTGTAGCACATACGTCTTTAATCCGGGAAGGATGCAACATTGTGTAGCACTTACGTCTTTATTGCGGGAAGGATACGACATTGTGTAGCACTTACGTCTTTATTGCGGGAAGGATGCGACATTGTGTAGCACATACGTCTTTAATCCGGGAAGGATGCAACATTGTGTAGCACTTACGTCTTTATTGCGGGAAGGATACGACATTGTGTAGCACTTACGTCTTTATTGCGGGAAGGATGCGACATTGTGTAGCACATACGTCTTTAATCCGGGAAGGATGCAACATTGTGTAGCACTTACGTCTTTATTGCGGGAAGGATACGACATTGTGTAGCACTAAAACATGATAGTGTGTTCAATTCTGGTCGGAAGTATACGTCTTTAATCCGGGAAGGATGTGACATTTTTTAGTACATATGTCTTTAAACCGGGAAGGATGCGATACTGTGTAGCACATATGTCTTTAAACCGGGAAGGATGCGACACCGTGTAACACATACGTCTATACTAATATAAAGATGAAGAGTTTCTTTGCTTGAACGCGCTAAACTCAAAAACTACTGGTCCGATTTGAAGAATTCTTTCGGTGTTAGATAACTCATTATCGAGAAAGACTATATATCATATATATCATCACACTAAGACCAATAGCAGCGAAGCACCAATGAAGAACGTTTCGAAATCGTTTTTTTAGCGTTATTCCAAAGTATCTACTCCACGCGGCAGAAGCTATCGTCATATATAAAAAGCGATAAATTTCGCGTGTCAATGATTAAAAACCTCACCATGCTGCGTTAATTTCACCAATATACGAGTTTAACAACGGCGCGGACGAGCGTCGGTGGCGACGACTCGCGCCTTTCTGTAGTACACGACAACAATGTTCGCAAACGACGGCCTCCATGCGGAGTTTAAATGATAAAAATTTATTAACTGTCGTTAAAGAACCCGGCGGGTTTATGGCGGCTATCTACATAAAGTGCTCGCGAGTACATGTACCGGCATAAATCTTGACTGAAATCTATTAGCCTCACTTGCATAGAACGGCTACCTACTATTCGGTTTTACTGGCGCATGTAAACCGATATACTCGAGGCATACAAATGTTTACGTTTAGATATTTAAAGGTAAATTCAATTACACGGACCGTTCGCCCTCTATACATGTGCAGATTTTACAACGGGCAAACGGAATACAGTTTATGATACAAATTACGGAATTTACATTTACAGTGGACAAGGTTTTCAAGTCGTAACTTTCAAAGAATCTTGACATTTTTAGAATACAGAACTAACTATATATGACATTTTCTAAATGCTTTTAATTATTTTACACAAAACTAGTTATTTTGTCTTGTAGTAGCATTCGGAGTGATTAGAGATGTTAATGTACCTTTAAAAAATATTGTATATTTTTCATAATCAATATATATCATAAGATTTAACGCGTATTACCCGAAAATTAAGTTTTTACAATTCCTTTTATCTTTAATTTAGCAAGCCAATATATGACAAACTTGTTATAAATATATAATTATATTTATAAATAACAGGTATATATGATCTGTAATAACTCCTACTCCTCCTACCTAACTGTTAACTCTGCCCTCCCAATGCATTCTTCATAATTTAATGAAAGTCTTAAAAATACAGAAAATCTGAATTTTGAATAAACCGACATGATTTAAAACTTAGAAACTATGTAAAACTGGTCACCAATGTTTGAGACTTCTTAAGACCAGTAACAGTTTTTTATATAAATAGTATTACAACAAATTCTACAGTCCGAAAGCACATTATCAGATAGTAAGATCAAGCACCATGCAAATCGGGTTTTGATGTCAGAAGGCTTTTATATGGCAGATCAAAATGTAAACGATGGTGATGTCTAGAATTAACACCTCTCTCTGTGCCTCAGCTAAAAATGATTGTAACTAAAAATATGTACGTTAAAAAGATAAACCCGATCGAATTTCTTGCCGATTCTCAATGATTGGGGTTGTTTTCCAAACAGTTGGTAGTCTTGACATTCATAAGCGCTTTCTTAGGGCCTAAATGGAGTATATTTTTATTTATTTAACGTGGATGCTATGTCTCCTTCCTAGCAACCATAAGTTGAGAAACACAAGCACGTTGCCAAGTGTGTTCCGTCAGCTCCACTTGAGAGTCAGTCTTACTTTAGTTTTAATCTGTTTACCGTCTTAGATCATATCATCATTTAACGTCAGATGACTTTTGGTCAAAACCTATAAAGTATTCGAAAATAATATAATACAGTATTTTTAGGTACGTCTTTATTACGGGAAGGATGCGACGTTGTGTAGCACATACGTCTTTATTGCGGGAAGGATACGACATTGTGTAGCACTTACGTCTTTATTGCGGGAAGGATGCGACATTGTGTAGCACATACGTCTTTAATCCGGGAAGGATGCAACATTGTGTAGCACTTACGTCTTTATTGCGGGAAGGATACGACATTGTGTAGCACTTACGTCTTTATTGCGGGAAGGATGCGACATTGTGTAGCACATACGTCTTTAATCCGGGAAGGATGCAACATTGTGTAGCACTTACGTCTTTATTGCGGGAAGGATACGACATTGTGTAGCACAAAAATGATTGTAACTAAAAATATGTACGTTAAAAAGATAAACCCGATCGAATTTCTTGCCGATTCTCAATGATTGGGGTTGTTTTCCAAACAGTTGGTAGTCTTGACATTCATAAGCGCTTTCTTAGGGCCTAAATGGAGTATATTTTTATTTATTTAACGTGGATGCTATGTCTCCTTCCTAGCAACCATAAGTTGAGAAACACAAGCACGTTGCCAAGTGTGTTCCGTCAGCTCCACTTGAGAGTCAGTCTTACTTTAGGTTTAATCTGTTTACCGTCTTAGATCATACTGTCATTTAACATCAGGTGAGATTTTTTTGGTCAAAACCTATAAAATATTCGAAAATAATATAATACAGTATTATTACAACTTGAAACTAATAATTGTAACTTTTCTAAGGTACGTCTTTATTACGTTAAGGATGCGACGTTGTGTAGCACATACGTCTTTAATACGGGAACGATGCGACATTGTTTAGTAGATACGTCTTTAATCCGGAAACGATGCGACATTGTGTAGCAGAGATGTCTTTATTGCGAGAAGAATGCGACATCGTGTAGCACATACGTATTTATTGCGAGAAGGATGCGACATCGTGTAGTACATATGTCTTTATTGCGGGAAGGATGCGACATCGTGTAGTACATACGTCTTTATTGCGGGAAGGATGTGACATCGTGTAGTACATATGTCTTTATTGCGGGAAGGATGTGACATCGTGTAGTACATACGTCTTTATTGCGAGAAGTATGCGATACTGTGTAGCACTTACGTCTTTATTGCGAGAAGGATGTAATATAGTATAGTGTGAATGATGAATTAATTACCTCGACGAAACCGCCGCGGTCCCGCACCAGCAGGTAGAGGCGGTAGAGATCGAGCGGCTGCTTGGATATGGTCGGGCAGGCCGCTATCGGCGTCCGGCGCTCCTCCATGAACGCGAGCAGCCGCTCCACCCACCCGCGCCGCTCCGGCGAGTCGTCCATCTCGTACAGCTTCCCGAGCGAGTCCGATTTCTATTCCAGACATATAACATCACACACCCCGTCACTACCTCACTAACAACCTCTCTGCCCTCCCCCCCACTCAACCCGCATCAGCCTTCACTCGCCACGCAACCCGATTCGGATTACGTTCTACTGTACCTCTCTTATTCAATCATATCATAGTTTAAATCAGTTTCAAAGGAATCTTGGAAGAATATCAGCTTCTGCTGATTTTGTACCATCGTAAACAGTTCCCAAGTATGTGTTGAGTTACGTGACGTGTGAATTCTGATTTAAATAATTATGTTACCAGGAATAATAAAGGCATAGCATCAAAAAATTGATTTTGGATGTTTCTATCTTAGTATTTATCTATATCAGATTATCACTTATATCAAAAACAGAGGACGAAAATATATAAATAGTAGAAAAATTTAATAACAATGTCTTATATTTCTGGTACAATTATCAACGAGCATTATTACTATACTCTAGTAGGAGTGATGTGATGTGGAGAGTATTTACCCAGCTATTATTCTTGTATACATACATATGTAAAGCGGTAATTATATTGATAGTAAGTGAGGTTTACCGGGCCTGACGAAGACTCTCCTACGCGACGTTTCCTTTGGTTTTCAGCCTAGAATCAAAATTTCGACCACTGTTTACACTGTACGATTTTTTTTATATCTGCATGCTATCGTCAGCCCCGTTTCAATAAAAAACTCCTTATTCCATAAAAAAGAACACCAACACAATAGACTCGAAAGTTAAGAATTAAAATCAAAATGAATGATAACAAAAAAAAATTAACAATTGATGAAGAAATAAGGAGTCTTCTTAGCATCACAATACTATTCAACAAGCTACATAATGCCTATTTATTACAACATTCAAGATGAAACGGAGACTTTTTATTTATCTAAATGTTTATGCACAGTGCAGGCTACTTTTCATGCGCTACTTATAACTAATACTACCATAACTAATAGTAAGATTAATAAAAACAAGACACAACTTAAAGAAAATCGTGAGTACCAACCTTATACGCAATCAACGCTAGCTTATGCAAGTTAATAGTCAACATGAAAAAAAAAGACATTTTTTTGTAATCGAAAGCGACAAACTAACACCAGAAGATATTGCAGCATAAAGCAAAAAATATTTTACTGTGAAGCTATAAAGCCGGTCGATATTAAAGTTTGTTGCAATCTCGTAGTGTATATACACTTTAGTGCATTAGCGAATTATCAGTAAATATGCAATTTTACGATAAAAATATAACTATCATGCACTTTGCAAAACACTAATATCATATATAAGGTTCGATAATAAGTTTATCGAGTACTACACATGCTTATTATTTTCAACTAGATATAAACCTTTGATCTGTAGGACTCCGGCGGTATGTGACTGTTAAATACCTGAAATATATGACAGAATCGTTGTTTTCTATTCTTTGAACAATAAAATTATTTTGTGAAAACAAACTTAATAACGTCTATATTAATTATTAAATTCATTAAACTTATTTATGGGAACATGGACCTTATAATTATTATGTTATCTTTATCTGTGACGTATATGTGGTGTCAAATTAAACAAGGGACAATGAATCTAATCGATGATAGATTAGCCAATATTGATTACAATGTAAAGAATATGTTAGGGATTTAATACTTATTTCAACTACCCACATTAAAAAATAAAAACAAAACTTGAACCACTAGAGTGTACTACAAATAACAGTGTAACTGTTGAGATATATTTTTCGTTCTGCTTCATGATCAAGAACCCAGTTATTGTTAAGAATAATATATCTCATATAATCGGTATGTATATGTCATAACTACTTCTTTTTTTTTTACTTTTTTTTTGGCAAACTATCTTTTAGATTATTACTGCCATTGTCGAGTAGTTAACAGTATTACAGGTTCTTATTCTATTCCATTTTTGGCGACCATTCTTCTAGTAGACTATTACTGCCAATGTCAAGTGAAGATCGATATTACGAGTTTCTTTATACAATTTCAATGAACTAACAAGATGGTGGCAATCTTGTTAGATCTTTCCATGGAGTTTTTGTGCCATCTCAGAATTCATGGTCCGTGGGTATTATTTTCCCGTCACTTCACTTATGCACAATAAACAAACTATATTACATAAAACACCACCAATTTTACATAATATAGAGTCAAGTAACACAAGATTATAAATAAAATAAAAATCCACTACATGATAGACCAAGATCCCGCCAAAAACTCCAAAATTACTTTAATTGTTGAATAACAAAATAACACTCTTACGATGTTCTCTATTTTTATTTATGCAGAAAGTGCCGATGTCGGTTGATATCGACTATAGCTTCTGGTACAATAGAGTTATAGTGAGTATTTTAAATACTTCTTTTAGAAAATAAATTCCCTTTATAATTGTATTGCAGTATGTCATGTAGGTATATCATGTAGCATGCGCATGTTAATAAATATTGTAATACGTCGAGAGTTATATATAATACATACAATAACGAGAAATTGTTTGTAGTATATTCCGTTGAACAAGACATTGTACAGCCACATGCAAAAGATGAAAACTGATGTATTTATAATAATATAAAAAAATAGGTTATTTAAAATATTAACACAAATGTTATATAGATAAATAAATAGTATTAAAGGGTAAAAGGTTAACATAATTTTATGAAAATTGATTGTTATTCCTTTATATATTTTCAGACATTCTATAAATATCCAAGATAACTCGAGGATTTTAAAGACTTTTTTTAATTATTTGTGTTTAATTTCAAGCAAGTACAAATGATAAAATAAATTGCGTGAAAAGAATGGAATGAGTATAACAGAAATATCATTAAATAGTATAAAACAAAGTCCCCTACCGCGTCTGTTAGTCTGTTCGCGATAAACTCAAAAACTACTCAACGGATTTTCATGCGGCTTTGTCAAGGTTTTTTTTTATAATCAGTGCGGGAAAACGTCTGCCGGGCCCGCTAGTATAACATAATTTCCAAAATTTGAGAATAATGTACGAGCAGTCTAGAGGAACTCATTTATGAGTTAGACAAAAGCATTGAGTTCCTTCTTATATCTCTCACTAGACTGTCGCAAGGATAATTTAAATTCCAAATAGTCGAAGCAACCAGTTTCTATAGGTCAACAAGTATGTTATGCGATAGATTGGTGCCGATGACTCGTCCAGTTATATTTGATAACGTATATGGAATATCACGTTTTGAATTCGATGGTTTTATGTCAAAATAGTTAACAATTAATCTAAATAAGGCATGTAATTTCCATGAAAGTACAAAACCATTTCCATCGACTCCAAATAGGATTTTGTTACATTTTCTTTTAATGTCTGTCACTTCAGAATTTCGTCACTTTTGAGGCAATTTGTAAATTTCTTTTTTTTTATTGTAGGTATAGTGGAAATACAAGTTCATTAAAATGTAGGACCTTAGATTCTAAAGGTACCCCAGAAATATACTCGGACCCAAATAGGAAATGTATAGTGGCTGAGATATTGGCAGATATGTGACAATCGGAGATGTTCTAGTGTATTTTTTTTTGACGTTTAATATGAGAACTTTCTTCTTTCTTCCTTTGGTTTTTTTTTTGCGATCTGACTACGCTATTAACCTTTTTCCTTTGCGTTAGCGAATTGTGTTTGACTATTATTTTTTTTAATTCTTCACCTTTCCCCTCAAACATCATCCGAAACATTATTTGCTTTTAGTATATATTATCTCTTTCTATGCATGCTTCTTTCGTTTTTACTGTCTTTTTGTTTATTTTCATTTGTTTTTTAAATCTTATGTCATACCATCCTTATCTAATTGTTTACGTGGTTACTTTACCGAATTGTTTTTCTTTCTGTACTTAGAGTTAGATGGTATAGATGAGACGATGTATAGTGTGATGGGTGTTGGTTTGTTTGTTTGTTTGTTAGGAGGACTCACGGGACTAGAGGGCGGGCGGGGCCAGGAGGAGGGCGACGCGTCGTAGTCGTCGTGCAGGGAGGAGTGCGAGGCGCCGCCGGGGGAGGGCGAGGGCGCCGCGCTGCCGCCGAACTCCTTGCGCGCCTTGCCCGCGCCGCTGCACTCCTCGCCCGATGCTGCAAAACCAGAGATACACATCTATCAGTTAACAGCCTCAACACAACACCGTTCCCCGTTCGCATATTAACAGCAATAACACTAATTCACTAACGTACATTTATCAACTATGTTACAACACACTACCGTTCCTTTGTTGCATTCCGTAAAACTGTCTCCATATCGACAGCGTAAAGACTAATTCACTAACAGACATTTATCAAGTGAGTTTCATAACACCACCCTTCCCTTATTACACTCTGTAAAACTGTCTCACTCAATAACACTGTCTGCATATCGACGGCACAGAGACTAACGTATATTTATCAATAAGTTTGTCACGTCCAGTGCATTTGTCTGTATATGAACAGCTGAAAGGGTAATCGACTAACGTGCAAAATTTGTCAAAAATACATGTTAGTCAATTAGCCTTTTTTTTACCTTGGTGCGCCCTTTCAGTTTTTAGATACGAATATTTATCTTATTAAACTTTAATTTATTTATAGTTACATAGAAAACTATAAACATATTTATGTATGTATAAAGTAGCTTGTACTCGCGTTTCGCTAGATGTAATCTATCCCTCAGGAACAATACTTTTTTTTGGATGAAACCATTGGGTGCTTTCTATACTTTCCTTACAACGTGTATGCAATTTTTTACGATGATCGGTTGAATAGAGGCTTAAAAGTGTTACACTGTGTTAGATTTTATAACAAAGTCCCAAAGCACATTACCGATTTGCCGGATAGTAGGTTCAAATGTTACGTCAAGCGGGTCTTAATACATAGAGGTTATTACAGGGTGGATCAGTATGTGAACGATAGCGACGTCCGGAAGTGACGCCTCTCTCTGTGCAACCACTAAAAACGAATGTAGCTTTCTTTATGTGTCTATTATGTTGTAATAATAAAAAAAATTAATAATTTAGGTATTATGAAAAGATAAACCAGATCGAGTTTCTTGCCGGTTCTTCTCGATGACTGGGTTGTTTTCCGAACCGGTGATAGCTTTGGACCCAGTAGGTGGCGTTGGGGTCGAATCTTAGATAAAAAAAATGTATTATCAGGGCGGGACAATGTCTCCCCGGCCCGCTAGTAGAATATAAAATAGACTACATGACATTGCAAGATGTAGGTAAAAACTGTAAGAGCTGATGATGAGCGTTGATAGATGAGGTTGTATAGGGTACCGGCGGAGGCGTTGCTGAGCGTGCTCTGCTGGCTGCCCTCGTCGAGCGGCGCGCCGTCCGGGCCCGTGGTGACGAGCGCGGTGGCGGGCGCCGCGGGGCCGTTGTCGTGCGCCTCGCCC
>MU158922.1:589706-616158 GCA_015888305.1 Antheraea pernyi
TGTCGTGCGCCTCGCCCGGCGCCGTCGGCGGCGGCATCGCGCCCTCCGGCCCCGCGCCCGCACCGCCGACACCCGGCGGACCCATGTGCCTCCCGCCGCCCTGCTGGAAATATTCACTATTCATTACAATTACAATACAACACAAGTAATAAAGGTTGCAGAGACGGACTGTCCGCATTGTTAATGATGCAGACGTTACAGAGTTCATTGAGCCGCTTCAGTTGCGCAGAGACATTGCCTCACTGAGCGTGTTCTACCTTCAGTAGCATGGCGAGTGTTCTGAAGAGTTATTCAACTTGATCCCTTCCTCTCCTTTTCATAACCGTACCACACGTGCTGGTCTTCGGAGCCACAGTTTTACGGTAAATCCTATTTGGGCACGAACTAAAAAGTTTGCAAAATCTTATCTTTGCCGTACCGTGAAGCTGTGGAACAATCTCCCGGGCAGTGTGTTTCCTCCTTCCTATGACATGGGGTCCTTCAAGCGCAATGTGAATAAATACTTCTGCAGGCCGGTATGACAGCGGCGACCGGCGATGGATAATATGTCTCTCGGTGGTCGCCATTGTTTTTGGATTGTACTGTGCTTACCATCAGGCAAAGTACAGTCACTTTACAATAAAAAAAAATTGACCGTTACATCTCAGTAAATAAGCTAAATCTAATTTTAGCCGTTCCTTATATATATTACACATTATTTTTCAAGATCTTCGAATTTTGTACGTGTAAAAAAAGATCATAAAGACACGAAAAACCTTAAGGATGGCAGAATTTGAACTCTCGATGAATAATAACTGGAAATCTTAAAAAAATTAAACATGTTAAAATCGGTATTACCTCGTTTTGAAATGTAACGACTCAATTATGCTACAAAAAAAGTTGTGAAATTAATTCATACGGGGTAGAAGTAAAGTATTCCGATTATTTTTAAGAAAATAAGATGAATACACTATAGTGGTGGTAAACATTAGTTTTCGACATTATTTTGTAATATATTTATACGTATAATTCTTCTGTCCGTGTGTATGTGAGAAGACACAGAATAAGGAAACTATACAGAAACACATTCTATCTCATTCTAAAACGTTTCATATAGTCCAATTCACACAATCCCAAAAGAAATTTCACTTCAAAAATTCAACAGAAAGAACTTCAGATAAACCCTCGCACATACCACCTTACGTTGGTGCACTTTCCTGAAAATCAAGTCACCAATTATAAAGCTCTCAACATGCCTTGAATAACTAAATAATCACATTATAATCTATTAAATAAATCGACTTCCATATTAAATGAATCGACATCCAGTAATAATACATGTACAAAAATAATAATCACCTTTAGAGGCTGATAATGCTGAGGTGGATGAGGCGGCGGTGGCCGATACCCGTACTGGTAGGGATGATGGTTCCTGGCAGGCGGGTAGCCGTACGGCGGCTGAGGCGGCGGGTAGTGGGGCGCTTTGTATGCGGGGTGCGGGTGCGGCGAGTAGGGCTGCGCTACCATTGCGCCCGGTGGCGGTACTCCGGCGTTCGGCGGACCCGTGGCCGCGGGTCGCGCCGCCGGTCCACCACCGCCTTCGGGCAGCGATGACGACGTTCGCGGCGGCATCGTTACGTTCTGCGTGCCTGTAAATTGCAAAATAAACCACTGTAAACCACAAAACAATTTAACTTACTCTGTTATGGAATGTATATATCGATATGTTGCGAAAGGCATGACGTAGACGCTGGAGGCGGTAGTTATACAAGTTATTACGTCAATCATAGATGACGTCCTCCTTGTCGTTTAATCAATCAGTCACTCAAGACCAACCAGTATTATCCTGACAGGCCTTTACAGTTTCACCAGACTACTAGAGACACGCTGCTATTTCGCTATGCCTTTTATAGGCTTTCTTCATACGAGAAGGTAGCTCGTAATATTTATGTCAGTACAAACACTTTTTAACGGCAGAAATATACAATTATATTTAGTATTTAAGGATTTAAAATCATATAGTTAGTGAAGAGATATGCGGTACGTCACATCTCTATCTTCATTACGCTAGTGAGTGTTCAACGGCCAACTACAAAAAGATCTCTTCGCGCCGTACGTAAAAACCTTAACTTATTTAAGTTATTGGAATACGTTCAAGTTGTGTGAAAACGATCACGGAGACAAGAAATAGAACTTTGCAGAAGCACGACTAATAGATTTGCATTGGTATTTAAATAATTTTTGCTAACATAGTGTACACTGGAACTCTTAAATTACGAGTGTGATAATTTAATTTAAAAAAATTGTCATCATCAATTGTTTACGTACAAGGAGCCTAAGACCGTTGGAAATGCGAAAACGTGAATTAAATTGTATACGAGAGTGCAAGCGAAATGCCCGTAAACATTGTCTGTACGTAATCGATAGTGTGTCGACGGGTGGTATGAAAGCCCACCGTTCGTCCTCGCACACACGATTTGAATAATACAGTTAACGAGGGCTCGCCTAAGCCGTGGCGAGGCACATCAATCGAGGAGGGCGGAGGAGAGACGCATCCGATCACTTTCGTTTTCCGTCGGCACGTGAGCGGCATGCACCGCTAGCCTGCAAATTCTCGTTGCACTTTATTGCATCCGTATATGTTCATACGACATGCACGCAATACATTGACCGAGGCCGAGATGCGACGGTAGTGATTTGCGACAACGAAAGTGGTATGGCAACTTTTATGCGTCTCGATTTGGAATCATTTATGTCAGTATTACATAAATGCGTACCGACTTCCTGTTAACTTTATATAGTAAAGTCTACAAACGCCGAATCGATATCGTTCAAATGACACATATCGAGATAATTTCAAGGTGCATGATGTGACAATAAGACCGATCTAATGTGTTGCTCATTATAGGGCTATTATTGTAACGTGCATCAGAAAGCCGGTCGCGGCAGACAGCGAGGCGCCGGTGAATCATAGATAACAGCCTAGAGTACCACACGCGCCCACCTTCATATAATATGTCCATTTGTTTACGGTGACCTTCATAATGAGTAGATCGTCACTGTAATAGGTGAACTCTGTCCCATTTCCCATGCAATCGACGGCTCATAAAAGTATCTTCAATCCAAACCACATATAATTCCTTATGCTCTATTCCTCATATTATATCTTTATGCTTAAGATTTTTCTAGATATACGACTTTAATCCTACTCATGGCATGCCAACCTATTACTGGTCCACTAGTTGTAATTTCAAGATTTACATATATTTTTATAGTGTACTAGCCTCTGCCCGCGACTTCGTTCGCGCGGAATAGTTACTTTGGGCTAACGCTAACACGCAGCGGAAGCTCTCAAGAAGAAAGGAAACCCCGATTTTGAAACATTCTTCATTGGTGCTCCGCTTCTATTGGTCTTAGCGGGATGATATATAGCCTGTAACCTTCCTCGATAAATGAGCTATATAACACTGAAAAAAATTTTCTAATCGGACCAGTAGTTCCTGAGATTACCCCCTACAACGTCACAAACTTTACCTCTTTATAATATTAAGTAGAAACAGATTACTAGCTATTGTACGCGACTTCACTGGCGTTCACGTAGATTTGATCTATCCCTCGGAAACTACATTTTTTCTCGAACTTTTTTTACACTATATCCTTCATGGCAACGTTTATGTAAAATGTCATGATGATCGACTGCGTAGTTAAGACGTATAAAAAACGCAGCAAAAATCACTATCTCATTTATAACATTAGTCAGGATTTACATTATAAATTAAACTTATTGAATAAAAACTCCTGTTAACCGTTTGGTAAACAAAGAAGTTTCGTGACGTCTAAATATCGGCAGCTGCTATGCTTGTTTCTATAAGTGTGTTGTAGTTCATTAGTTTATGTATGTCGAGCAATAATATAGTGGTTGTCGGTCGTGATGCAGAACTTGCTCTGTCAAGGGCAAGCCCCGTTACCGCGCTCGAGTCAAACAAGACGCCGCGCAATATAATGCAAACAAACCGAGTTCTACTTTCCTTTCCTATTAGACAATAATGTTATTATAGGGATTTGCGCCATCATTATGTAAACATTTAATAACTGCGTTCAGTGCTAATATTACAACAAAACTAAGTAAGAAAAAAAATTCAAAAGTCAATAATTTGTTCATTTTTCTATTTATATAACTATTCCAATACATTTCTAAAGAGCTTATGGGGTTAATCAATACCAAGCGATTATAACGATAAATTAGTTAAAAAAATGACTGTTATTTCAAAGTCCAATTTTATTTGTGCATCATTATGTATTATTGTGTTAATATTTTTATACTTATGTATTCTGTAATATTTGTGCTATGTCATTGACATGTAAAATCCTAAAACACACACGCTCGAATAAAAGTAGCGCTCAAAACCGGCCGCAAAAACTCCCCAATATACATACGTATATAGTTATGTTATACGATAAACTTATTATTTTGCAAATTCAATCTTACCTAAACGATTTAAAGTTGTTTGTACAAGGACGCAAGCGACGCGAGATTATTTGAAACGACTGCATAATGCACTAATTTTTGTGTGCCGGCTGTGAGACGTCAAGTGTGCATCTTGGGTTTTTGTATATCAATATACTATGTACATCTTTACATCTGACACTAAACAGAAGTCATCGAACACTTTAATTCTATCTTATAATCCTCAACAAGATTAAAAAACAATAATATATCCGATACAAGCTACTTTCTGTCCGTTAATTGTCCATTACTAATATGCTTCAATGGAACTGTATTTCGATCTACTTTTGGAGACTGTTATTATAGATAGTATATAGCGTATATCTTTTATTGTGACACACAAATATAAATTTATCGATTTGTTCATATATTTTTACAGAAATGCAAATAATTCATGTTTCATTCTCGGTGCATTCACTTCTTGTCTCGAATCGATATAAGGTCGTATATTTTAAGTTTTTTTTTATGATAAACGGGTTCACTACTGTTTCTTTAGAGATATGTTTTTTTTTAATATATATTATTGAACGCAAACGAACAGGCGGGTCACAGGATGTTAAGTGATCACCGCCGTCCATAGACACTAGCAACATCAAGGGAGTATTGAGTGCATTGCCATCCTGTGTTTGGAAGGAGGGGGAGAGGGATGAGGATAGGAGATAAAGGAAGGTGGTCCTCCGGCGCTCTCACTGACAGAACGAAACGCAATAATGCAAGCACTGTTACTTCACGTCGATTTTATGTGAGAGGGTGGGTGGTAGTATCCCGGACGAGCCGACCCATTTATACTGAAACCAGTAATCATAGCTTCAGCGTGGCTCTACCACCTACAACGTGGATATGGCATCAACACTGTATATTTAGATTATTTAATATTTAAAATCTAAACTTTTATTACGTTCACATGAGTGCAAATATGCCATCAGCAGTCATTAAATAATGATGGAAATATCCATATAATTATTTCCATCGCTAAAACACTAAATTAGAAAAGCGTTAAATATCTTTTAAACCCAGTAATACTAAATTTATATTAACTCATCTCACTAGTTAACATTCTTTTCTAATATAATTCGTACCTAATTGTACAACATCGAAGGAAACCCTTACATACTTATTAACTGAATTCGATAAGCTATAGATGTATAGAAATCAAATCGATAAGCATACAAGAACTTAATTGCAAAATATGAATTATATTTTTTGCTATTTTTAAGCATTACATACTTTTGCATAGTCATTTCTCAATAATTATATCGAGAACATTTATAAACCACTATATTTAATTATTTTTTTAAACAATAATTTAAATTTTTGGTATCTGAATACGAAAAAAAAATCTATACAAAATCAAACAGCCAATCAGTTGAATTTATACTAATAATATTAAAGCTCAAGAGTCCGTTTGTTTGAACGCGCTAATCTCAAGAACTACTTGTCCGATTTGAAAAAATATTTCAATGTCAGATAACACATTTATCGAAGAAGGCTATAGGTATAACCACGTTAAGACCAATAGGAGTGGAACACCTATGAGAAATGTTTCAAATTCGGGGTTACCTTACGTATTATTAAAAAAAAAATCACTTGCGACATAAACGAAGTCGCGAGTAGAAGCTAGTCGTTTATAACACAGAAATAATTTATATATGTATTATTATGTAGGTGCACGGCTGAATGTCACGAACGGAAATGTATGGTACAGGGCCACAGCAGGCTCGCGAGCTATGCGCGGCCGGCATCACGACGGCTGCACTCGGGCGCATTCCGAGAGAACACGATCACACCGCGCGCATGCCGCCCACGCAACGCTCACAAACCAGATCTACATGCACCGTAATTACCTCCCTCGATTACCGCTAACACTCCAAAAATTACTTACAAACAGAGGCCCCTGCAACGCTTTTTACACTTCGATAAAATAACGAAATATCATTTCACTTCAGAAGGTTTCGGTTTTCCAAATTTTCTTTCGTTTTCTTACAGTTCAGATTACTTACCAAGTAAACATTTTGAAACTTTGATGTTTTTGTCTCAGTTGTATTCGTCGCAAATCTCTCTTTTTTACGCTCTTCGTAAGTTTTGTATGTGACAATAAATATTCTTTTCATATCTTTAACTATCATTCAAAATAATCATGTTAATATATAATATACTTTAAGTTCTATTTCACAGAGACTGTTTTAAACTAATCAACTTCAATACAATTCAAACAGACTATATATGTACATTATATACGTGTAGTTTTATATTTATATAATAATCATTATGGTATAACCCCAAATATTTATTACAACAAATATTAACAGCAACAAATAATACTAAAAACGAGCAAAGTCACGAGCGCAGCTAACAACTTTCTATTTCCCATTACTAATAAAATTAACTGAAAACATTTCCCATAATTAAGAAAATTACGCGATAATCTCTCTTCAGGAGTAATCTTATACAAATCGTACACTTATAAAATTGTTCTCATTTCAGAATAAGTTTTCAAACATATATTTCGTTCATTCAACACTTGTATTTCGTGAAGAGAATTTAATGTCCCGACATTACTATGTCAAGTGCTTTCAATTTGCATACGGTAGCTAAACACGATCTGTACACGGTAATAAAAATGTATAGAACTCGGTTTTGTATTTGAAGAAGTAAAATTTTGAATCACGACCGTAATATGAGGACAGCAAACTATATTAGATATACAACTATAAAATCGTAAGACGGTATGTATGCGTGAATATATATAAATGCATTAAATATAATATCTATACTTAATATTATAAAGCTGAGGAGTTTGTTTGAACGCGCTAATCACAGAAACTACTGGTCCAAATTGAAATTGTTTAGAATTCTTTCATTGTTAGATAGTTAATTTATCATGGAAGGCTATATACTGTATATATCATATATACACTGTATATATGTTTCAAAATCGTTTTTATTTACGTTTTGAGAACTTCGTGCGCTCCGTAAACGGTAACTATTCCACGCGGACGAAGTCGCAGACAGAAGTTAGTGGGAGTATAAAATCAAGTTTTTCAAACTGTGACAGTGTTGTTAACATTAAATTATATCTATTTAATTTAACTTCACAACGTCGGAAGTTTATTTCTTTTACACAGCGTATATAGTATTATTGTCTATTTAATAAAAAAAAGAAATAATAATAACTAATAATTGTAGTTTACAAACAAAATTCACACTTGTTAAGGAGATAACATTGAACTGGTCTACATCTATTATAACTAGTTAGTTACCAACGCGGGTAAATTATACGGTAGCTTAGTGACCAGTAGTCGTCAATATACAAGAGACAATATAGCGTTAAGAAGAGCCGGCCTAGTTGAGACAAACGGTGGCGTCACGGAGACGCCGTTGTTTGTTCACCAATTTAAGTTGATCACCGTCAACGCTGCCAATGAATTTCACGTTTCAGCCTTCACGCGGATAGGTATTTTTTTTTAAATCTTAACTTGTATATACTAACCATTTTGAAAATTTATAAAAAAAAAATATTTGTCTAATACTAAAAACAAAAATGTATTTTCGTTTGCACGATTAAATATTAACACACAGGTATACTGTGTGTAAATTATAGTTGTACTTCTTAGATAAAGACAGTTCTCGCTCTCGTATTAAAGATCGAGGACTGTGTCGCGGAACACTATAAACTCCCCAAAAAACGGAACAAATTAGCGGACTCAAAATACACCCAAACTTAGAACAATAACATGATTTGTGGATCACCGACTATATAATAATTGTATTTATTTGTATTTGTTTAGTTGTATTGTATTGAATTCAAACACTGAACGCGGTAGCAGCAAGGAAATATACAAAGTAAACAATATAATTTCGATTGTTTACAAGCTGAATAGACACTAACCAAATAAGAAATGTACACAAAAATGTATTAGAAAAAAAAAAGTGCGTGCGTACAAAGTACACATGTCAGAAGTGAAACTTCTTTGGCGAACTAATTTATAAGTCTTGTTTATATTTATACAAATCTAAAACTTTAGATTTCCGAGACTTGAAAAATCTGCGTTTACTTGCAAATGACGTCACTTCCGTTGCATACCTGCGTGACGTTACATCTGTAAAATTTTTACCCTCATGCGCCTAAAGAAGTTTCACTTCAAAAACTACAAGTTGTCGACGTTTTGAATAAAGGTCACACCGCTCAATTTCATGAAGGAGGGCAAATTGCCCCGAAAGGTTACTTATACTACTTAATAGAAACAAAACGTTTAGAAATGTTTCATTGACGTATTAAATCTCGTTTCCATTTCAATCTACAACAATCTCGACGAGCGGGACGGAGAGTAGGGTGGTGGTTCGTTACGTTTTGTGCCATCTACTTATTGAGGAGGGGGTGAGGCTAGTAGGTATGTACACCGGAGGAGAATGTGTATAGTATAATAACGTAAACCAGGCAAGTCTGTCCGAGGTTAGGGATTCGCACCATTAACTGTGGGGTAGCCGGGAACGGGGTGAATGCACTGTCGAACCCTCCGGCGACCTTGACTCACAGAGATTTATCACTTTTCCGGGTAATCTGAATACAATTAGGCGATGGGCAGCCGGCAGCGGGACCGCAGCCACGCAACAGGTTCGCCTTTCTTATAATCAATTTTTCTTTTGTCCCCTTTTTTTTTCTTATAAAATTTGCCGATTCTCAACTTTTTAATAGTACTTGCAAGTACAATTTATATTCTTACGATTAGTATTTTCATAAAGCCTGACCAAAACCAGTAAAAAACAATACCCAAAATGTACCGCAACATTTTTGTAGATTTTATTATTGTAGCACGACAAAGTGACTGCACTATGCCTGATGGTAAGCATAGTACAATCCAAAGATAACGGTGACCACCATAAGGCAAACTATCCATCACCGGTAGCCGGAGTTATACCGGGCATGGCTAAAGGTCTAATTACGTTACGCTTGAAAGACCCGATGTCGTAAGGACGTAACACAGTGACCGAGAAATTTTTCCACAGCTTTACGATACGGCAAAGATAAAAGATTGCGACCTGCCCTGATGGAAATTACCGTTACGGTGTAGATCCGATGGTCAGCGCGCGTAATTTGGTTACAAAAGGGAGAGAAAGAAATTAAATAGACAGGAGATAATACCTCATGTAAGACTTCTTCCATGTCGTTAATACCCAGATGAATAGCCCACCCATAAATTGTCTACTTCTAGCGGGTCCGGTGGACGTTATCCTACCCTGATAATAAAAATAGGTTAGTAGGTGGCAGAGCCACGCTGAAGCTATTACTGGTTTGTTGCGTTTCGTTCGGTCAGTGAGAGCGACGGAGGCCCTCCTCCCTCCTCTGTCCTTACCCTCCCCCATTCCCTTACCCATCCACCTCCGCTTAAACACAGGCTGGCACCGCACTTGCGACTCCCCTGGAGTTGCTAGTGTCCATGGACGGCGGTGATCACTTAACATCAGGTGACCAGCCTGTTCGTTTGCCTCCTATATATACCTAAACCGTCCTCATGAATTTATCTACTGGTGAAAACCGCATACAAATCTGTTCAATAATTTTTGAGTTTATCGCGAACAGAGAGACAGACAGCCGTGGCAGAGGATAATAATATTATTTTTCATAATGTATCTACTAGTATATCTACTATATCTACTAATATAATCGTATACTGAAGACGACAGCACTTGTTTTATTACTAAAATTAAGACGCCGTGTGTTTTTGATATACCATGTATTCGGTACTCGTGTCGCATTATTACATTCCACATTACAATATACCTTTACACTTTCTGATAATAATAAATTTCAATATGAAACATGGATAAGCAATTTTTGAACTCGAATTAACACATATGTTGGTATATCTGAGATCGACAAGTTAGAACATCGTTCAACCGTTCACCGAATAAATTGACACACACGTGTTTATCATGGAGAAATCGTTTAAGCGTCTATTTTACTATAGTTCGCCATTAAATGCAAGTAGAATGTTGCATGTGTTAAATTAACACACACACGAATTTTGACGTGTATATTATATTCAGACACTAGGGTGAGGAAGTAAGATAAGTGAGTAAGTTATTCCGATATACTCGAAAAAAACAGCAGTCTAACAATCCGTAAAACCTTTAAAAAAGTGTGTGTGTACTTACTTATACACGCGTTAGAAGTTATACATCTTCGGCTTAACAAGATAAAAATCTTTTCAAAAATTTTATCTTTCGCTTTATTATACGTTTGTAGAAAAAATAACACTAACAATAGAAAAAAGGTATTTAATGCATTGAAAGTTTTAATACAAAGAAACAAAATGTTGACTATAGCTAACTTCAGGGTGTCGGTTTTTCGTGACGGTGTGCGCGCGCATCGTAAAAGTTTACTCTCATCATTTTTCCCAAACGCGCCAAAAGAAGTATGTATAACTTCAAAAACATACCAACAGATATTACAACTTCCATTAATAAATAATTGTATTACAGACTAGCTATGCCCGCGTCTCCGTCCGCGTGGAACCTAATGTAAAAAAACAGTGAGTAATAAAATCATCTGGATGTATTAAGCTCATTTACTTATCTACTTTCCTCTCGTACTTAAATCGTGTCGTCATTAAAATTTCAATAACTTTTCATAGATTGGAACCGATTTTAATGAAACTAAGACTAAATGTTACTCGAGAATATGCTTTATGATTCTCTTGCTGAGGTTTTATTGTGAACGCAGTACTTTATCAGTGATGCGTGTTCAACAACACAGACAGACAGACAGACATTTCGAAAAATGATTGAAATATGTCTTATTACTTTTTCCATGACACCTGTAACAATTTGTTTCACAAAAATCGAAAAAGTACAGACACTTTAGATTTACATTAATATTATATGGACAGATGATTAAAAAAAAACATATTAAACGGTATATAGATAATTTTCATTTAAAAAAAAAATGATTGCCACGAAACGAGTGTCCTGTGTGAAAACGATCAAAACAAACATTGTGCCAGGGATGGGGCAAAAACGAAACTTCCTTTATTATAATGAGCTGGCGGGGTCATTGATCCCGCCCAAGGACGCTACAGCGAATGAGGAATTTCTAATGACATACATACACAAGAAACATAATTAATATTATTCATATTTTTTTGTTATTGTAACAAAATTACGTAATGTATGACGATACAATAAATGAGCTTAATAATGTATATGTAACTAATTTAAACAAGACTAAAAGTAAAGTAAATTCTTTACTTAATATTAATGACCACTGCAAATTAAATAAATAATATCTTTTATTCATTAATTAATTTTATACTTCTATTACTTTTAATTGTTGGTGAGTTTATAATTAAAGGTAGATTGTTTTTATTAATCTTTTTACCTGTCTCCATATGTCGAGATTATAACTAGATTTTATGTTTACATTAGTTAAGACAAAGAACAGTAAACATAAAAATTATTCATAGAGTTGTAATATGTATTACTTTATCAAAATAACTCGAGCAAAACGACATTTAAGAGAAATAAATGTTGAAAACAAACTTTATGTAAGCGAAACATAAATAGAAACGAAGTGAGATATAGTATATAGGTCTCAAATGTCACGGAGAAACTGCGAGCGCCACAGCAGCGCTCGAATCCAGTCCCGAGAACGGGCCTTATCTCAGTTGATGGCATTCCGCTGCTCGGATGCCGATACGCACCAGGACGGGCGACTGCGAAACGCTTTTAGCGCCCGTATACTACTCAACTGACAACTCGACAAAACAAAATCGATTCAAAACGCACCGTACACAGGGTTGTAATTCGCAAAACCGGGGAATCGCAATCGATTTAAGTGAAACAAACCTTACAAGTGAAAATTTAAAGTCGTTTTCGATAGTCACGTTCTATGCGGGCGTCGAACAATACGCAATTCACCTTCGAACGCGTCGGGTTGCGGTGTTGCGGCTCCATTGTGTTAAAATAACGATGGAACTTCGATTGGAAACGAGCACAATGCGGTCGATAAACACAATTTTATTTTTATATATACCGATCGATAAAAAACAGCACGATCAATCATTATAGAGATAACGTGGCGACGATTTCGCAGCTCGCCCTTAACGTTTGTTATAAGCATGCTGAAATCGAATCGATGAATAATTTAAAATATGATAATCTCTATGAATTTTCTTCGTACATGACTCTATTACCTACTTATTACAGATCTACTATTTACTTAAACGGTACTGCATCTAAAGCAGAATAAATATAATCTACTACGTATAAAACTCATTTATACAATACGATATTAGGTACTATCAAATGAGAATAGACGTAAAACGAGTCGAATATTTTCCTCAAACGCTTATTCTATAATTTTCTAACGCGCGACTTCACACAGAGTCCAATCAATGTTTACCGAGAGCCGAGAAGTCCGACGAGCCGAACAGTTGACGTCATGTAGTATGTTAAGCTTTTACCACTTACGTAGTGAAGTGACAAACTAAACTCGATGAGTTTCATCCATTGCTGGTTTACCGAGCATTACAAGAGTTATTATATATAGTCGGAGCAGCGTTGGACGGTGAGGCACACTGGTTCGGTCGAAATGATTAAGATATGAAGTAAGGGTGTATTGCGGTCATATAACCGGTATTCGAGTGGCGCAGCAGTCGCCACAGCCACTCGGCCGGTCTACAGAGCTCGGCTTCATGTTTCGAGAAAGCCGCGTTCAGCAATCGTCGACTTTGAACGAAATGAGATTGCTTTTGCGGTTGTGTTCCGTTCGTCGGTTTTAAGGAAAACGGAATATTACCTTTTACTTTTTTATCGATATATTAATATACTGCTGCTACATGTAACTAGAAAAGCTTTGAGTATGACGGTCGATGGATATAAGAGTAGAGGAAGACCGAAAAAAGGATGGATGGATTGTGTGAAAAATGATATGTGTGTTGACTGAGATGACATCTGATAGGCGAGCGTGGAAAAGGAAAACATGTTGTGCCGACCGTGGCCGACCGTAGGTGGGATAAGGGTAAGAAGATGATGATGATTAATATACTGCTGGAATTAAAATGTCTACGTAATAGAGCAAACTGCAAAGAATGTACTAATGTCAGACTAACCCAATCAAAACTGTTATTATAATACACGAGGACCGTACCCAATAAGAGCGTACTATACATTCATGTATTTTACGTTCCCTTTAGTGACGATACGACATAGGTTACTTGATTTAAACTATGTTTTACTAGGAAAACGAAACATACGGAAATAAATTGAAAACTACAATACCGATTTCAGTTTATATAGGGAATACGAGAAACGATCTTGGATAAGTGTAATCACATTTCTACTTATAACGTCTAAGCTACAACGATAAATTAACGAGAAATTTTAAAAATAAATATAAGTCACAATGATTTAATTTTAAAAAATAATAGAAAGCTAACTTAAATCGTGGGAAAAAATACAATATTACGCTAAGAAGAGCTAAATGAGAATGATAAACGTAACTCAGGACTGAAAAATAAACAATGTAAAGCCGCCATTAAGTGCTAACTTAGCGTCCGACAAATTATGCAAGTTATATATTACAATTTTTCTTAGTAAAACTATTTAACAATATGGTAAACAATTATACCTAACACCTATGCCTACCTTTACGGTAACATTTATATGTAATTCGTCATATTATGTATGTATGAAAATTGTATTATGTAAAATGTCATATGTATTTCATTATACCACATTAAACTACATACAAACATATAAATACATATTTCATCTATAGATGCTAGAATCACTTCGCAAATGTTAATGCATTAGCCGATAATTACTATTCTTTATAAATTATCTAAAGCTGCGCAGAACGACCCGTACATATAACTTAATCAAGACAAAACTTTATATAGTAAAATAATCTAAATTAATCTAAATAACATAGATAACTTAGTAAAAAAACAGTTGTAACATTTCGTCCCGAATAAAACTCGATAAATCCCACAAAAAAAAACATTATAATAAAGATAGAATCGTTGATTGCTCTGGCTACACATCTGGCTATATTGTCCTATAAATAATATTTTGCATTGTGTAAAATTTTTACAATATCTAATTATTGCTTTTTCTGTGTATGTTCTGTATATACGATAACCAGTGGATATTAATCACTTGATAACAATTAAATCGAAAATAAAGTAACCATTATTTAAACTTTAATTCCCGCTGATATTCTTGCTTCATAAATATCACGCATTCTCTTCTCTCATAACAAAAAAATAAATAAAACAACATAAGAAACAGTACATTTGATTACGATAGGTTATCTCATAATAAACGCGAGTACATAATTTATTCAACGTTTCATGAATGGAGTTGTAGTAACTCGTCCTACTGTTGGAATCAGATGAAAGGCAAAAGTACCCACCTCCTATATTCTTATGTACACACCTACCTATATCAGGCAAATCGTGACAGTGGGTAGGTATATAAGATGCGGCGTCCTCGGTGGGTGAACGCGTCAAGGTCACTCTTCTAGGGAATCCCGACACGGGTGCTATTCAAAACCTTTACGTTACCGAGTACGGAGAAGGTTTGTTATTTTACATTACTCATTGGTTATAAGGGTTTGCTGCCAACACTTTTCAAAACCGTATATACGTAGAGTCTATAACATGAACAATGCAATGTTCAGTACAGTTAATAATTATATGTTTTCACTAGCTCCTGCCCGCGACTTCGTCCGCGAGGACTTCGTTCACATAGACGATGAAAATATAAAAAAAAATAATACGTACGTTAACCCAGATTTTGAAACGTTCTTCATTGGTGCTCCACTCCTATTTGTCTTAGCGTGAACATATATATAGCCTTCCTCGATAGATGAGCTATCTGATACTCAAAGATTTTTTTCAAATCGGACCAGTAGTTCCTGAGATTAGCGCGTTCAATTATACAATCACACAGCTATTATTATTATGCAAGTATTCAAATCAAAAATATGCTGACCCCTAATATAATATTTACTCGTCTATAATAAGGTTTCTACAATTTAAAATGCTTCGTTTGAAACATTCAAATTGCAATGTCATCATTATATTTCAAGTGAAAATTATGATTTCAACATTGTACGTAACAATTGTAACACATATATTGTAATGCACCTTAAGTACTTTATTTCCTTGGATTTTATAATCGAGTCGATTGCTTTCGAAGAAAACAACGTGGAGGTAAAACGTTCTGACTGGGAGGAAGGTATTAGTGATCGCATAAGTTGATGAGATTTGTTGTTTTTAATTGGCAGATGTTTATGGATTTCGTGGGATGTCGACCAACCTGCACATAAGATCGTCTCGGCGGTCCTCAGGGGTGGAAGGTCCTGTTTTGCGTGCTCGCCCCGACCGACGGTGGGGGTAAGTTTTTCACGTAGTGATCGCATAAGTTGATGAGTTTTGTTGTTTTTAATTGGCAGATAGATGTTCATGAATTTCGTGGGATGTCGACCAACCTGCACATAAGATCGTCTCGGCGGTCCTCAGGGGTGGAAGGTCCTGTTTTGCGTGCTCGCCCCGACCGACGGTGGGGGTAAGTTTTTCACGAGGCCTTATGTACCGCGACCACCCCCGGCTCGTACATAAGGTGGGTGGGTCGGGGTGGTTCGCGCCCGCAAAAGGGGCAAAATACGGCGTACTCTGGGCGCCCGCTCTATGTGGGTCAATGTCGGGAAAGCCCGTGTCTACCGGTGACGGAGAGTATGCACAACGAATCTGATCAACACACCCGTGACAAAACAAAGCACACGGCAAACCATGCCAAAAGCACGCGGAATCTTTATTCCGTTGAAATAGGGTCGAAATACTAAAGTGTTCATATAACCACGAGGAAAGCAGATTTACTTACCTCGATGAGACAAACGATAAGAAAGATAGATAACGCTTTCGTGGTAACGATAACAATTTCACATTATTAAGTTTTTATTTTACTCAATTGTACCCTTCGTGGATCACAACCAAGTGTATTGATTGATAATTGTAGTACCAAGTTTTTACGATACCTCTTAGAAAATGAGGCGCTATAAACGACCGATTTAGAGATCAAATCCCTGGTGTTTTCAAAGTTTTCTATGGCTATATATTGTCCTATTATAGTTCTTAATATAGTAAGGTGGATGATGTACTGACCGACAGCTGGTGACATGGAGCGAGAGCCGCTGGAGCCGGTGGGGCTTGGCGTCGGCCTCAGGTGTGGCGTGGTAGCGCGTCCCGCGCCTCCACTGCCGCCCGAGTCATTGCTGTTCTGACCTGTCAGATCCTGAAACAATTCAATGAAACTCGTTAAATATTTTAAATGAGATTTTATATTATTATTACATAGTAACCCAACATCAAAACACGATTCCTCGAAATTTCCATATGGATCGATTTTTCAAACTAACAAGGTAATTAAATAATATTAATGTATTGTATTATATATATGTTGGAGAGGGAATATTTAATATTGTTTATCTCTATATAATTCAGGAACTTACGTCCACAAGACACATGACCGTCTCATGATACTGTAAGCTTAAATCTTGACTGCCACGGGACTTCCAACGAAACTGGCGTGGGAAGCCATTCTGTTTGAAATATAGTAAGTTACTAAAAATGATAATTATAGTAAATAGTAAGAATCAAGAAGCAAAAATAATATTATTTTTGAAAGAAAAACATGGTACGAATTATCTCATTCCGTTATATTTCAAACTGTCTCACAGAAATTCGTGTAATCTAAATCCGACGTTTTTTTCGCTTTCCTGAAGCCAGCGATCTATATTTTTGCACTGATATATTACGATTAGGCTCGTAACTGAACAAATACGACAACCAAAGAAAGGACGAGACGACTCGTAGTGGGCTTTCCGGGCAAGTTCACAAACTACGAGATATCTCGTTGTTGGCAGTCAATGTGTTAAACCTATTCATAAAACAACCATAGATCTAATGTAAGACAAGCTTCCATAAAACGTTCTCTTCCGCATTCGCCCGTACATCCTTCGTTCCTCCTTAAACATGCCTTGATTCATTACATACAGATCCAGCTGCTTTATAAAGACTGAAAACGTACGTACGTACCCGCGACATTCTGTCACTATACAATCATATATCATAGTCTCATAATTAAATGATATAGCTGTGCTGAAGCTGTGGAACAATCTCCCGGCTAGTGTGGTCCCTCCTTCCTATAACATGGGGTCCTTCAAGCATAACGTGAAAAGACATTTACGCAGGCCGGCATGACAACGACGACCGACGGAGTATCGGAGTATCTCCCGGTGGTCGCCGTTGTTTTTGGATTGTATTGTACTTAACATCAGGCACCGTGCAGTCACTTTGCCGTGCTACAATAAAAAAAATATAGCTTTTTTCAGAAGACACGCAAACGTGTTTTCGTGGTATGTAGTCACTGCATATATACAATATTTATAGACTGGTTTATAAACCTGCAGTTCTGTCTCGAATCCTTTTTGTCAAACTGTGCGACAGACGGATATCTATATTCATTGTTAATAGCTGCTTTATTATATATATCCCAATACACCCTGATCTTGAATATGTCATTATAAAAAACCTTGTCCATTACTTGGTGCGTATGAACTGAACTAAAAACTGAAGATGTTCATAATCAGGGCGGGACAAAGGCTGCCGGGCCCGCTAAAAACATATAAATATGAAAATATTATAGAGGTGAAGTTTGTGAGGTTGTAGGGGGTAATCTCAGAAACTACTAAACCGATTTTAAATTTCTTTTACCAATAGAAAGCCACGTCATATGTGAGTGTCATAGGCTACATATTAACCGAAAAAATGGAAAAACTTTTTTGTGGTAGTCGGATTCGCAAAGTAAGTCGGAGAAAAAACCGATCGAACAAAAACGTTTTTTACGAACGCTGCCTTAACGATGAGAGATATATGAAGTTCTGAGTTCTAGAGAAAAGTTGCAGAGCTTGATAATGCCTACAAAAAAGTCAGCGACGGCATACTCGTATGTCTAACTTTTTTTAAATAATTTAAATCATTGAATGATGTTTATTGGTCATATTATCAACAACAATTATGAATTCTTATCAACATGTAATAATATAATAACTGAGCCACAGCAACGCGTTGACGGGTCAGCGAGTAAATAAAAATAAAATTAAAAACGATTACTGTGTAAACATGAATGATAAATGTCGAAATAATACATAAAACGATGATGGCTTAGCGGTTAGGGTGTTGTTCGGACACCGTGATATCTGACGTAGGTTCTCGAATCTTTGCGAATGAGCCACTACGTTCGGTAAAGGGAACATCGTGATGAAACTATGGCACGGTCGTACGGCTTTTTCTAGTTCCACCTGTTTAGTCGCTATCCTCAACTTCTTCCTAACTGCCAAATCTGGCAAAAAATCTGCCGCCAAGCACCTAAAGATGTGTTCCGGCAGTTGTACTTGAGAGCCGAACTCTAGGTTTTTAGAACTCATCATAATCTAACGTCAGTTGACATTTGTCATCAAACGTTAAAACATGTAAAGTATAAATAAACGACTGTGGATTCCTCAGATAGGTAGCGAATTGCATGTATCAGGCAACAGCCCAAGCCAAGGTGTGCCGTGCACCCTTGAGCTTGTTGTCAAATAAAATAGGCTGAGTGCCTTAAGCGCTCGCCTTAGTAGTCCGGTGAAGCTGTTAAGACCTTGCTTGGTCAATAGCGTAATCAGTTTGAGAAAAAAAAAGACTGGATTCGTCTAATACTGTTGTTACTATTACTGTGTTGTGAACTTGAGTGGTATTATACCAAGTAGTCCGGTGAAGCTGTTAAGACCTTGCTTGGTCAATAGCGTAATCAGTTTGAGAAAAAAAAAGACTGGATTCGTCTAATACTGTTGTTACTATTACTGTGTTGTGAACTTGAGTGGTATTATACCAAGTAGTCCGGTGAAGCTGTTAAGACCTTGCTTGGTCAATAGCGTAGTCAGTTCGAGGAAAAAAAAAAGACCAACGATCAATCGCTATGCTTTTGGATAGTTCTAGTAAAGCGAAACAATTATATAGTGAAGTAAAATTATAGTGAAATATCAGCTGGAAAAGGCTTTAATTAACTGGTACAATTCTTATAAGATATTATGGCGGAAAGAAATGGGAAACGACCGTTGAAATGTATTGTTACCTCAGTGTCATCGATGAAAAATGTGGTCAACTTTGAAATATACCATGAATTTCAATTTACTCATACAAAATAGCCATGAGACACGTTTACTTATTGTCGAAAACCTGAGCTTCTGCCACATAGTACCGGAATAGGTTATACGGGACAACCGCCTCGCTGTGTAATATTTTTTAAATTTGTGCTTTATAGTGTGGCAACGGCTTCCTTATTATCCATCGTAAACGTGCTTTTCGTATTGGGTACTCTTGCAGTGTGTTCGCGTGAGTCATGATTCCTCCTCGCCTTTACACTTACAAGTTATATTCATAAACTTTTCGTTAGATATATTTGGGCTACGAAACAGACGGATGAGAGTAGATTACATGTGGCAAAGATGCAAATGTTAAGGTGGATGTGTGGTGTGACTAGAATGGATAAAATTAAGAATGAGTATATCAGAGGAAGTTTGAAAATAGCACCAGTGATAGATAAGTTTAGGAGTAATAGGTTAACATGTTATGGGCATGTCATGAGGAGAGATGAAAACCATGTAACTAGAAAAGTGTTGAGTATGTTTGTGGACGGATATACGAGTAGAGGAAGACCGAAAAAGGGATGGATGGATGGACTGCGTGAAAAACGATATGTGCGTAAAAGGTGTGAATACTGAAATGACATTTGACAGGAGAGAATGGTAAAAGAAAACATGTTGTGCCGACCCTACTTAAGTGGGATAAGGGTAATGATGATGATGATATTCATAGTCAAATTAAAAAAAAAAACCAAAGTGTTAATAAAAGTTCAATAGATAGTGTTGCCAAAAACGAAATCCGAGAATCACTTATACAAAGAAATATTGAAATGAGACCGACACCACGAATATCAACAATTTGCAGCAGAGGTTTTGTAACAAAAATGAAATAACTTAATATGCAGTTAAATTAATAAAACCGAGCGCCTGTCGTAAGTAATAAACGACATCCATCATTGTGCTTCAACTTTTCGGGTTCAATTATCTGTTTACAGACGACGATATACTAAGTTTTTAGCGAGAGAAGAAGATAAAGTTTCCGTTGTTGAAAATAATACATAAATATGCGTAATTAAAAATGACCAACAAAAACACCTCCAATCAACAAAGGCATGCCTGCAGAACAACTAAATGATACTGCAGCGCTGATTTTCAATGGGGGCCGTAGCAATGTACGGACGTCTAGTCGATGGCTTAACCAAAATATAATAATAATAAAAAGTTATTAAATTCAATATACAATAATACAGCAATATAATACAAATGAACATAAATAAAAAAAAGGCGGGGTCTTGTAAAAGCCGATCAGACATTCGTATATACATATGTATTCGTATGTACATATACGTCTTTCATGCCAAATTTATCAACAGCTCTTTAATTAGGCGCTATGAGCTAATGTTCTTGTAGTCCGGTGAAGCTGTTAAGGCCTTATACTAGGCCAATAACGTAAACAGTTAAAAAAAAATACTAATATTTTGTCAATTTTTTCAAAAATGTCTTAAAACTAGGCATCAAAATAAAAAAAAAATGAATTTTCCTTTTTGTCAGTTGATGTTATCAGTCGAAGATATAAGTGATAGACAGAGCCTAGTAATTTCAAACAAATATTACATAAATTGAAATCTCTTATATCATCATGTATGTAGACATGACAAATTATTATGGCGATATGCAATAACAAAGCTCATTTGCATACTTGTTGGAGATAGAGCATGTGCAATGTGATCGGTACTCGAGAAGCTTAAATGAAGTCGCCTTGACACTGCAGCCTCGCCGGTTTAGATCAAAAGTGGCACGTTCCAGTTAATAGAGCACGGTCACTTGCGGTAAAGTATACAGTGACTCTACCAATAAAACAAATTAACAACATGATTACCAACAAACTGTAGCCGAGAACTGAAATAATCATCAATAACTCTACTGCATTAAATAATATATATTTCATCGAGGCATTTCAAAAAAGTCATAAGATAGTACAGGACAAAAACATTATAAAACAAAATGTAAGAAATTTTTAATAAAAACTTGGAATCGTGTACATATTCCATTAACAATTTTAATTTAATTATATGGTACGTACCGTTTCAAAAAGCAGCCAGAGCCGCAATGCTCGTAAATCAATCAGGGAATATCCTTTCGATTGCAGTGTAGAACGGTAAACAACGATTAGGTCGATGGTACAATCGAAGAGTGTTGGCAAAGTGACGCGTAATGCCGAGCTTTTCAGAGTTAAAATCGAGTGATATTATACGAATAGGTGCGACCCTGCTGCGGCGCGCGATACAACGCGCTCAGAACATACGAAATACGAACGGAGTCGATGAGGCAAGCGGCAAGCGACGACCCCCCGTCGTCGAGGTTACTTCGCCTGCGAGAGGCTCCGGTGTCGTCGGACGAGTCCGGTGTGGGGCGCGAGGCGCGGGACGCGGGGACGGGAGAACATGATAACCGCGCCGATGTTTTTGCTGTGCTCCGGCTCGCTCGCTCAGCGCACCAGGCCCCGCGTTCTTCATTTCGTACAGGGTCCATTATCTCTAGCCGCGTCTCGCTCGCACTCGTTGCCCGTTTCGTCGCGCCTCGCCGCACCGGCCGCTGTTTTATTGCCAGCCGACGATTTTAACGTGCGCTCGCAACGTCCGCCAGAGCACAAAAGTTTTTATGGAAATTTCATTCCGAATGCGCCTCATTCGCTCGCTCGCTCGGGTACATCAATATAAAAGCACGATAACGAACGGATGAGTCAATTAATTATTATTGTTGGAAGCTGTTGGGACTTGCTGGCTCTACACTAGGTTATCACATGCTAGATCTTTCATTCTCGACTGTAACTGTTTATTAGATAATGCATAAAAGAAGTCGGTAATGAACATCGCTATAAGTTAAGTCTTAATGTAATTTACGTATTTCTATACATAAACCAGCATAATTAAAACCTACCTCAAGTATATTTATGAGATATCTGGCTAATGAGTTCTATTTAGTTTTACCATACGTTTTGTATGTAACCTTATAACTTCTTAACTATTTACATATAGTTGAAAAATATGAAGTAATTCACAGGGTGACTTTAAACTTTACATAAATAATCTCAAACTCATATTTCAGAATGATTCGATGCTGAGCAGATTCTATGTCATATTGTAGTAAGATCATGCAAGTCTAAGTGAATATATATACTAAAATGTATGTATACTTTTCTACACAAAGTATAATTTTTAAGAAGACACAGAATAATCTTAATCCAATAATTGCATCAATAGCTATACATAGGTATATTTAAAGGAAATTATAATATTTTCTCGACTTCGACCTTAATATAATAGTACTAACAGGCTCACATAGAATAAACCTTCCAAGAAGATCGACTTATGGGCGATTATAAACTTAATAATGGCAGCTTTTAATAGTCCCATTACTGGGTCAAAGGTCACATCCCAAGGAAATGTATGGACATAATGTCACGTGAACCCACAACGTATTGGCGATTTCAAACAAATGCAAAAGGCATCCATAATTTTAAATTTTTCTATGTATATTGCCATTGCTATATACATTGATTTCGGTTTCGTCATTAGTTAGCCAACGCGAATTTCGAACCTGCGGACATCGCATCGATATAACTTAATAATGGCAGCTTTTAATAGTCCCATTACTGGGTCAAAGGTCACATCCCAAGGAAATGTATGGACATAATGTCACGTGAACCCACAACGTATTGGCGATTTCAAACAAAGGCATCCATAACTCTACATTTTTCTATGTACATTGCCATTGCTATATACATTGATTTCGGTTTCGTCATTAGCCAACGCGAATTTCGAAAGAAATCTAGATTTCGAACCTGCGGACATCGCATCGATATACCACCAGTCGAACCACTCGACCACCACGGTCCAGTGCGTATTATTTCAGTACGCGTGACATGTCTACTAATATAACAGAAGAATTATTTCAAAAGACTTACGTTATTGCATATATAGTCTAATCCGTAACGAATAATAAAATTTCTGTTTATTATAATATCTTAATTATAATAACAGACGACTCACAAAAATCAAACAACAGTCAGCTGTTATAGTAGTGAACGTTCTAGTGGGACCTAGTGCCGTATGCGTGTGTATATTGGCCGACTGCACTTGGCCCAAATCCCGACGCAAATAAACGCAAAATCGTTCCTGTTTCGTAGAGCCAACTCGACAATACGTGGACGTCGCGTCGCGCCGGGCTCCGACAGCAAACGTAGTAAATAGAGGCCCGGTTCGTAACCGCACACTTTATACATATAAAGCTCTATATTGCGGGTAAAAGGTGCGGTGAGGTTAGCTAAAGTGAATCGTACGTAGAGAGAATGGAACTACGGTCGTGAAATAAGTCATTGAAGTAAAGTGAAATGCCCACGCGCTGCTGCCTTCTTTTATATTTGTAAGCAATTATTTGCTATTATCACACTTATCAAGTTCTAAATGATTTATGAACATTAAAGAATCGTATTTCATATTCATTCACTGTATAGGAATATTCTATACAATTTATGATATAAGTTAAAGAACTATATCTATTTGAACTTTATTAAAAATATCTCTCAATACTCCCATTATGATCAACCATATAAAATATTTAAAAAAAAAACACAAATTCAACATAACGTTCCTAGTGTAAGGTATGTTTCGACTATTTTTGATTAATTCAAAAGTAATAACTAACTATACTGCTTGTTTTATTCCACGACGTATTTGAAATTTTATACTATGTTTTATTAAAAAACTCAAACAGACATACTTTAGCATCTAAAATATATATTATATAATCGGATAGCATTTACGTTTACCGCAACATTTCACATTATTATGACATCATAATGAGAGTTAGTTACGATAGATTACGTTAGATAGGATCTGGTTAGTTAGGTCAGTGGTACGAGTGCTATGCTGCTAACGTGCACTTTCAATACATTAGAGATTATCGATGGTATGGCTTAATAATCACATATACTTGCGATGCAAGCGATGATAGCTTAGTTTATAGCTTGTATGGATACGTCGCGTCGCTTGATATAGGTTCGAATCTTTGCACCGGAGTCGGAGATTATCGGTGAAGGAACATATCGAGGTGAAACCAACCATACACCATAGCATGACTTTTTCTATGTCCGCCTGGACAGCTTTTTTTCCCAAACTTTATGTTTTCGCAAAAAGATAATTTAGAATTAGTAATATAAAGGGAGAGAGGGGTGATCGCAATTTGTGAGCATAATAAATATTAATACATCAAGACTTGTTAGTCCTGATATTGTAGGTGGTAGAGCCACGCTGAAGCTATTACTGGTTTCAGCATGAATGGGTCAGCTCGCCCGGGGTAGTACCACCCTACACACAGAAAACCGACGTGAAGTAACAGTGCTTGCATTGTTTCGTTTCGTTCGGTCAGTGAGAGCGCCGGATAACCTACCTCCCCTCCTTCTCACCCATTCCTCACTACCTGCTCTCTCAAACGCAGGCTGGCAACGCACTTGTGTTGCAAGTGTCTATATGGACGGTGGTGATCACTTAAAATCAGGTGACCCATCCGTTCGCTTGCCTCCAATGATATAAAAAAAAGATGCAAGTCAGTGAGTCGTGGTAATTTCAAAGTCCGTTAAATATCTTAAGATTAGCAATCACATGCTTATCGAACGATTTTATTGCAGACCCCTTCTCCACCGAGCCCAAAAGATCGAATGGACATGTAAGAAAATGATCACAAAGCATTATGTGCCTTAGTCTCTTCATGCTAAACCTGCGGGCAATCTTGAAGCAAGTGTTCAAAGTATGGATAGCTAATACTCTAAAGTTGAAAACCTGTCGCCAAGCATATGTATATTGTTGTATTTCGGCACTGGAGCATATATTGTTGCATTTCGGCAACTGCATTTAGTCACAGGCCAGTCCCGCTCTAAATTTAGCGTTATAGACCACATAGTCATTTGACATCAGATGTTATTTTTATTAAAATTAAAACCTATAAATACAATGTCGGGATTAATTTATTAAATCGACCAACAGTATCTTTTATGAGTCTACTAATTGATAATCGTTTTATTAGTAGAAAGTCGTCGAAATAAATACTTCCTATTTGGTGTTCCTGCATGTCATAATCTGTTAGCGTCATCGATTTCATACCCCTTATATGCTGGTAAAGATTTTAAACACTGAGATCGATATTTTATTTCATAGTACTAGCACGACAAGATGTCTATTTCTCACATAAGAAATTTAGATCAACAATGACCGACGAAGAATTTCTTAATTCGGTCTGCAGGTTTCTTTTTTAAATCTATACAAATACTATAAAGCTGGAGGATTCGTTTGTTTGCTTGAACGGGCTAATCTGAGGAACTACTGGTCCGATACGTAAAATTATTTGAGTGTTAGATAGCTCATTTACGTCATGCTAAGACTAATAGAAGCAGAGCACCAATTAAGAATGTATCTATATGTTTTTTTTTTCCTTTTGAGAGCTCCCGTTGCGTGTCAACGTCAGCCCAAAGTAACTATTCCGCGTGGACGAAGTCGCGAACAGACGCTTTACATACTCACTTAACACTTTTTCGGCGTTATTCGAAAATGATCACAAAGCATTATGTGCCTTAGTCTCTTCATGCTAAACCTGGGGGCAATCTTGAAGCAAATGTTCAAAGTATGGATAGCTAATAATACTCTAAAGTTGAAAACCTGTCACCAAGCATATATTGTTGTATTTCGGCACTGAAGCATATATTGTTGCATTTCGGCAACTGC
>MU158923.1:4654-45331 GCA_015888305.1 Antheraea pernyi
GCATATTTTAATATACTTAATGCGGAACGGAGTTCGCGGGCACTGCTAGTAAAATATATTTATGTACACTAAAAATGGAAAAATAAAGTAAATTTTCAAAAAAAAGTATTAACCGACTTCAATATCAATCAAAAACCCATAAGGCACTAAAAAGCGGAAAATAAATAGTTTATCAAATTAACCAAATTAAATAAAACATATGAATATGTGTGCTACCTAGAGATGTATTGGAAGTCGGTGCCAACCAAACCGAAAATCATATCATCTACAGGTACAAAGTTTAAGTCCACTCTCGCGTCTCTGTAATACAAAAATTTTGGTTGGTACCGACTTCCAGTACATCTCTAGGTAGCACACATATTCATATGTTTTATTTTTGATAAACTATTTATTTTCCGCTTTTTAGTGCCTTATGGGTTTTTGATTGATATTGAAGTCGGTTAATACTTTTTTTTGAAAATTTACTTTATTTTTCCATTTTTAGTGTACATAAATATATTTTACTAGCAGTGCCCGCGAACTCCGTTCCGCCTTAAGTATATTAAAATATGCGCATTTTTGCGGTATGGTATCTATCGGTATGGTATGCGATATGGTTTCAATTGGTTGTACAATAAGTAACGTTTGGTACGAACGCAACCTTTTCAGTAATCCGCGATAGTTTCTACCACCAACTCTGCTACCATCGCTTCACACATTATACACCTTAAGTAATGTAATTACAATGCTTGCGTCATGTTGTAACACAGCAACGAACATAAGCACAATAGGCTCCTAAGAATTGAAGAGTTTTTTTTTTATAATATTGGTGGCAAACGAACATACGGGTCACCTGATGGTAAGTGATCACGACTGCCCATGGACAATTGCGACACGAGAGGAAACACAGATGCGTTGCCGGCCCTTAAGAAAGAAGTGGGCTCGTTTCTTGAAAGTTTTCTTACTTTGTCACGGATCCCATAATCAGAACCTAATCAAACTCTCATCAAACTACCCTTGAAGTACATCCTTTTCAATAAAAAATGAATTATCGAAATCGGTTAGCGTAATATTGAGTTATTCGTCTATTTGTCGTGTACATACTTAATGCAAATTTGAAACTTATACGGTTTTGCACTGGATGCCGTTGTCGGAACTGTACCAAATTAAAATGGGACCACACTGGAAGTACCAGCTTTCAAATAAAAAAAGAATAATCAAAATCGGTTCACCCAGTCCAAAGTTATGAGGTAACAAACATTAAAAAAAAATACAGACGAATTGATAACCTCCTCCTTTTTTTGAAGTCGGTTAAAAATAGAACCAACAAGCAGAATGTATAATAAATCTTTATATAAATAATAGTCGTTTACATATTCAATTACTTTTCCTTAGCAATTAAAATTTAAACTTTATTTTTAAAATTGAAGCATATTTAATTACGAATTTTTCCATCTCTTTCACAATAACATTTTGGCAAGGTATTTATAAGTTGTTTACTTATAAACGTAACGTTATGTATAGTCTACATTTTGACAGTGTAATATTATTCTGTGGTCTTATTAGTGTTGATTAGGAAAGTTGATATTAGAAAGCCATCGATGTTAAGTTAAATATAAGAGCATCGATATACGTTAAACGTGGATGCCAACACATCGATGTTTTCGGTAGTAAATAAAACTTGTAACGCGCCTAATACGGCCCTGAACGCGGAGTACATCCCTGCGCTGCGCATGCGCCTCCCACTCGAATCGTACGATGTCACGCCACCCCAGTTAGTCGCTCACAGACCGTGATAGCGTTAAACTGGCTCCCAACGTATTGGCCTTGAATTCATCGATAATATTTTGAAATACCGACATACGCGAACATAATGCCTCCGCGAAAAGTTCGGAACGATAAAGACAGTGACAGAGACTCCAGTTCAAGTGAAGGATCTTTGAAATCGGTGCAAATAGCGCCTGTAGCACCTGTGCTTATGTCTGGAGACCAGCTATCCTCGCTTTTGGCCGCCTTTTCTAAGGCTCAGGCCGAAGCGAACCAGAATCTTGTGGAATCTCTTTTGACATCGCATTTAGGTCTATTCACAGTTATGAATAAAATTACAAGAGCTGTCTTAATTACGTCCGTGACTCGCATCAACTTTGACGTTACTGATATACGTTCTAATGAGTTGTCAGTTCATCGATGGACAGACAGAGGTTATCTTTTAAATCAAGGAGTGTTGTACAGGTTTGTAGATGACTCGGATTCTGAGGAGCCTCAGTTGGTTATACCGGAAAGCTTGCGGAGTAAAATTATGTATGAATGTCATGATTCGCCAACCGCCGCTCATGGAGGTATTCAACGAACTATACATAGAATATCTCAGCGATTCTATTTTCCAGGTATGAGGCGTTACATTACACAATATTTGAAAACTTGTACTGAGTGTCAACGGTACAAACCTTCTAACACGAAACCACCTGGGTTAATACAAACTCCCGTACCGGCTCAACGTTTCGAGGTAATCGCTGTTGATCTCTTTGGGCCTTTACCAAAGGGTCCCCAGGGACATAGATGGATCTTGATAGTGGAGGATACCGCTAGTAAGTGGATTGAGCTCTTTGCTCTCACGGAGGCCACGGCTGAGATCTGCGCGAAAACTCTTGTCAATGAAGTGTTTATGAGATTTGGACTTCCAAGGCGTATGATTTCCGATAACGGCGTTCAATTTGTGGCTGACGTTATGCAGAAGAAGAAATTTATTTCTATATTTCCACGTTGGAGATTTTTTTCATTTTTCAGGACCCAGCACACAACGAAGGTCACAGATTAATAAAAGGATATTAAAATTAAATTTTAATAAGTACCAATAGACATGTCATTATTCTTGTTATCAGTGTAATACTATAAATAGTACTCTGATCAATTACTAATTATATTCACAACTGTTTTTATGATTTACATAGAACTAGCGGACCTGGCGGACGTTGTCCTACCTTGATAATAAAAATAAATCCTAAAAGTCAACCGAAGCGCCACCTACCACGTCCATTCTCAGATCCACTGGAACACGCACACGAAATTTCATCAAAATCGGTCCAACCGTTTAGGAGGAGTTCAGTGACATACACACGCACAGAATAAATTTATATATAAAGATTATTACAAAAAAAATATCACTGTTTATGTTGCAGGTTTTTAAAACCATTTGTGTTGTTACAATATGTTATATCGTAAGCTTTTTGACTTGGCATCTTATAGAAGCTCCTCTAAGCAATATCTCGAACGTTCTATTGGCCACACTGTAAGTCTATCCAATATATGTTTCCACTTAACAAGTGTTACATAATTTGAATCGAACGTTAGTATCGCAAAAACTATTATTACATGCAATTCGAGAAACCGGTGTAAAAGTAGCACTCCAGACGGAAGTGTAAAGTAACAACAAATCAAATGTTTGTGACGGATTTTAGCAAAGTAACAGCTCCATCATTTTAAAATGAAAATATAAAAATCTGTTGAGACCCAGTGAGCACATTTCACTACAGAGTTACTTGTAAGAAGTTTACAAGGGTAGCACTGTTGTTGTTTACCTGAGGTTTGGTAATTTTAGTACACTAGTAGATTTGACTTTAGTAAGACAGATATATAAATTCCCTGTACGAAATAAGAAAGGCTAGTTAATTTTTGGTTTTTGAACGACTAGAGACTACGCCATATGATATTATCCACCTTGTATTTCGGTCAACTTTTTTTTAATTTTTGACTACGCTATTGGCCTAGCAAGGTCTTAACAGCTTCGCCGGACTACATATTTCGGTCAACTCTTATGATTAAACTCTTCATCAATAATAATATCCACAAATCAATTAACTCAAAACACTTTATTAAACACCTATAATTAATTTTAGCATATCATTTTTTCTTTGTTCTGTTCTTCTGTATAAATAATGATGTTTTTTTTAGATTACCGAATATAACAAAAGAAAGAAAAACGAAGAAGGTGACGGAAAATTGCACAAATGAATTAACAACAATAGAAGAAAACGAAAGAACAAAGAAAACAGAGTAATTCGATTTGACGATATTTGCAAAAATGATCCTTTTATTATGAAGGCGTGCAATTATTGTTTGATGTCGTTAATTGTTAATATTATACTATGTTTTTTAATGTTGGTGATTGGTTGGGGTTAAACATTGTATGGTAAAATTGCCTTTTATTTTTACCCGATTGTGCCAAAGAAGAGTTCTTTCTTTGAGTGTATATATAAATATATATATATACATTTTTCTTTTTCTTTGGATTGTCTGTAGATTAACAAATATGTATATAAATAAGGCCATTTGTAAGTTCACAGTGTCGGCGTGGACATAAATAATAATAAATGGTTGTAATGTAACGAAGGTACAAAATTGTAAGAGCCCGCGTGTTGTCTCGTAGTTGGGGGCTCGGCGAATAGAATGTTGCCATGGCGCTGCTAGCGCAGGAGGCTCCCGACTCCACATCCCACGCACCGCGTGCTAACCGGTTTAGGTGCCGCGATTACGTAGGCGCGATCATCCTGAGGACGTTGAAATCGTAATTTCAGGAGCAATCGAAGAGAAGACAGATGCGATTTAGAACACGTCTGCTGATCCCCTTTGACGTTGTGGCATCAGCAACTTGTGGGTCTCTGTCAGCGTCGTGATGCAACTTGGACACTTTTCCTAAGAGCCATAGAAGTGGGGGCAAGGCTTTATCCTTTATGATTACAAGGTCTCCTTCTTGCAGGTCCTTGCATCTCATTTTCCATTTGTAGCGACGCTGAAATTCATAAACATATTCTGCTTGCCACCTCCGCCAAAAATGTTGCCTCATTTGTATCTGTCTAGCCGCTGTCTGTCTTAATGTCCAGAAGAGCCGGTGCCGGAAGCGATGTCAACGATCTGCTGAGGAGAAACTGTTCCGGTGTGAGTGCCGTGAAATCATCAGGAGAGGGGAAGAGGGGAAGAGATAGATCTACTGTTGAGGATAGCCTCAATCTGATAAAACAAGGTCGACAACTCCTCAAAGTTGAAATGTGTGTTACCTAGGATGCGCTTAATGTGAAACTTTGCAGACTTGATGCCTGCCTCTATGTAATCATTAAAGTGTGGATTGCAAACTGGCGAAAAAATTAAGTTAATTGATTGATCAGCTGCAAATCCTACGATAGAGTCGTAGTAGAAGTAGTCGTCGATCTCTTTTGCAGCTGCCACAAAATTTCTACCATTATCACAGAAGATTTCCTTCGGCTTGCCCCAGCGCGAGATGAACCGCCTTAAGGAAAGTATAAAGGAGCCTTTGGATAACTCGCTCACCGCGTCTAAGTACTCACATTTGTATTTGAGGCATATAAAGAGACAGAAATAACATTTGGTTATCTGCAGCCACGCCCACGACGGTCAGTGATAAAAAATGGACCAGCAAAGTCTACAGCCACCGCAGAGAATGGAAAGTCTGGTACTAGACGCTGAGTAGGTAGATCACCCATTATATTAGACATGATCTTAGCATTGATACGTCTACATTTGACACAACTACGTACCGTACCTCGTGCCAGGTCCCTACCCCCAATTATCCAAAACCATTCGCGCACAGACGGCAACATGAGCTGCGGTTCCGCATGCAAGAGGCGTACATCTTCGTCAGTAAGTACGAGTTTTGCGTATGCATGTTTAGCGTGTAGTAGTGTGGGGTGTTTTGTAGTGTAATCTGGGTCACATTTATGTATCCTCCCTCCTACTCTCAGTGTTTCCGGAGAGTCGAGAAACGGCGATGAAGAAGCAAGTATTGATTTTGGGTTTAATGTTTTTTTATGACATAACAAGGAAAGTTAATTGAAGAAGAATTGTTGTTATGATTATTTTGATAGCATGGTCAATGAGTTTTCAAGTTCCATTGCGCTAAGTGGACCTTACATTTTTTGTTTTTTACAGTTATTTACAAAGCGCAATACATATGCTATCATATATTGCAATTTTTTGCAAAATCATCAAAATATATTACAGGACTGGGTTCAATGTTTGCAAGACTAACGGAACAAGAAGATTTTTTTTAAATTTCAGGTAGGTAATTTTTATCAATGAGATTAGGAAGACTAGGCCATCTTTCCTCTGGTTCTAGTAGCTGCTTAGCTAGGGCCATGCCACCATTTCGTGTTAGACTGTACGTGGTGTGGATCTACTTCGTGCAAGTCAAGGTCGGCGGGGTTGTGAGCTGTAGGTACATAGCGCCAAGGTGAACCTGAAGTTAATTCTTGCATAGTTGATACACGATTAGTAACGTATATTTTAAAATTTACAGGGGAAGTCCGACCAGACCAGAATATATTTTCAACAATAAGTTAACGAAGAGCTGAATTTACAGAAGCACAGAGACGAGCCACCGGCAAGGCAGGTGTGAGGGAGTATATAAATCAGTAAAATCTTATAATAAAGTCAGTGTTGTATCAGCCTCCGTTGTATAATTTACCATGGCAGGGTCGCCATGTAGAGACTTTATTATAACATATTACTGATTTATAGACTCTCTCACAATGCACACAGCTCTAGATGGGGTATCGTGGTAGTATTTAGACGTATAGCACGGGATTTTGCACAAAGAAGAAAGCAGCCTTTTTTACCTTATCCGGAAGAAGATTTGATATAGACGCAGGCGCCGTAGGCGGTCTGAGAAGCATCACAGAATGTATGTAGTACAAGAATCGAAGTAGAATCTAGTACAATGTTTCACCAGAAACGGCGTGAGAAGAAAGTAGAGAGGGGCTTCGTAACTAGCTCGTTAAATACAATTATGTATATTGTGAATCTTTACCGACCCTCCCGATGAAATAACGGCAGTGAACGATCAGTACCAGCCTGTCTCTCCAAACAGAGCGTGCTCACGCCCACGCCCGCGTAACCACAGATCACGCCGCCGTGGTCTGGGGGTAAATTTCGCTCCCGCACACCAGACTAGGCCCCCCTCGGCAACGGCTCAAGCCTAGGTCCGTTCCCTCGGAGTGGAGCCCTTGAGTACGTTGCTCGCGCGATACAGTGACACAAAATCTTACATCACTGCGACAACATTACACATATCACCTCCACACACGTGCACGCATACACGCATACACAGGCAAGTGGAAGGGTTTTATTTTTTTCCCTTATCAAACTGAAATAGTTTAGAATATTATCCGATACGAAATATATATAAGAGTTGTTGAGGTATGTATGCTTGGTACACATATATGTTTCAACAACTCATATATGTATGAATAGTTACCTTAGCTTAGGTTAGCTCAGATAGATCGCGAATTGCATGTATCAGGCAACAGCCAAAGCCGAGGTGTGCCGTGCACCCTTGAGCTAGTTGTCAAAGTAAAATCGGCTGAGTGCCTTAAGCGCTCGCCTTAGTAGCCCAGTGAAGCTGTTAAGATCTTGCTGGGTCAATAGCGTAGTCAGTTCGAGAAAAAAAAAAAAATGTATATTGTGAAAAAGTAATACAGTCCACTGAAGTTGAAGTTTAATTGATGTTTTAGTGCTGAAACCCGAGATCAATAGATAACAATAAGATAATTTGCAAATATTAGACAATGAAATAGAGGACCGGACATAAATTAATTCCAAAAGTGTGTGTAATTACCGAAACATTATTAAATAACTGTTATATCAAAGACGTCGCAAGTGAAAGGCAGCACGGATGATTTCACACTGTTTAATATATAAGTCGTTGGCGCTAGGCGCGGCATATACATAATATGTACACATACACAACACATTTCTCCCCCAATAAAAAGGCGTTCAACCCTGAGACCCCAGTTAAAAGAATTTTTTGTAGTTCACTGGTGGAAGATTACGTAGCCTTTCACTACTTCTTAGTATAGTTTCTGTGGCTGATTGTGAATTTGATGATGCTTCCTCTTCTGCAGCTTGTTGAGATTCTTGTAGGGAATCCTGTTCAGGTATCTCGATTTGTAAGCCGTTCTGACCGTTGTCGTACCTCTGAATCGTAATAAAATCCGCCTTACATGGTATTATTTGATTTTTATGTCTACGACAGTATTCATAGGTTTCAGAATGGATTGTATACATGACCTTACCTATTTATTTAATAATTGTACCTTTTAGCCATGTAAATTTATTGGTATTCCCGAATTTTTTAAAGTAAACTGTGTCTCCGAGATTAAATGTTTGTCTGTTATGTCCCTTATAAAATTTACACTGTAAAAACTGTTTTTCCTTTACGCGCTTGGCTAGCGACGTGGACGATGGCGAGGAGTCTTTTGGGTTTAATAAATCAATGCGCGACCTGAGTTTTTGACCGAATACCAATTGTGATGGAGAGAAACCCGTGACAGAATGTATCGAGTTTCGGTAATCAAATAAATATTTTAAAAGTTTTAACTTCATCTCCCGTGAACTCTGACCAGTTATCATACATGTTTTTATACCCTTTTTTACGATTTTGACGTAGCTCTCTGCCTGACCGTTACTACATGGATGAAAAGGTGGTGATGTTACATGTAGATGACTACGTCCGATACCGCTACGATACACCAGAGAGGCGAGACTACAACGCCACCGGAATATTAACACTACCGCTACTATACTAGATACATGAATTCTTTACATAAATAAGAACGATCATACAGAATGAATGTTTTACTTTAATAATAATAATTGATAGTTATTATTATTTTTGTATTACTAAATTATTTTGGGGAAATTTGAGTAAATAGTAATTGTTTTGACTTCCGCCGTTTTTCACATAAAAGAGCAAGATGATGTTGATCTACACTTAGTTCTATGCGGCAGTTGTTATAAGGCGAAGCTCTGTCGGGATAAATAATCACAGTGAACCTACAAATTAATTGGCCATCCCTGACCTCATCAACTATACGTAAACCAAACAATTAATTACCTTACATTAGCTAACATACATTTAATACAAATATGAGTGCGAGTCCTAAAACAGTGAACACAAGCTGTGTTACACTTACAAAATTACCATGCTTAGAAATATAGGTATAATAATATAGTTTTTAGTTTTCATTGTAATGCACGTAAGGTACAATTAAATATACCAACTAATTGATTTATCCCATTGTATTCCGAAAACGTACGATAGACAGGAGAGTATTGACCAACATTGGTTCTGCAGTAAGGTGCGTTTAGTTTTCCTACATACGCACTGTTATAACAATGTAAGTTGTGTTTACGTCAATAAGTATTTAATTTTAAGTATATATATGGAATACATAACTTAAGGAAAGGAAAGTTGATAATTATTAATACTGTATCCGTCTAAATAGCTTTCAAATTGTACATCACCTTTTTTTTAGAAAATATAATGAGTATTGAGAGTATATAATGAGTAATGAGAAATATAATGGGCTACCCTTAAAAAATGCCTTCACAGACTTCTTTGTAGATCTATAAAAGGGGGAATATACCAACATACATTGTTTTGTTATATTTCAAAAGGATTATGCAGTGTTTTCGATGAAAACTCCTAGGCGGCTTGACTTTTTCCCAACGTGCCCAACAATTATCGTTATATTTAAACCCAACCCAATACGTCTAAATAGCTTTAAAATTGTATGTCACTTTTTTTAGAACATATAATGAGTATAGTGGGCTATCCTTAAAAGATAAATATATGCTCTGACAGACATTTTTTGTAGATCTATATTGTCTCTGTTGTTTCATTATTTACACCTGTCTAAAAAGAAAAAGAAAAATGTATCATGTTATTGTCATTATAATATTAGGTCGTTAATACGTTTTTTCAATTGACGTCATTTTCTTTTATTATAACCTATACATACAAAAGTAAACCTTATTACATTTACCCAACATACATTGTTATATCTCAAAAGGAATAGGCAGCGTTTTCGATGAAATCTCCCAAGCCGTTTGAATTTTTCCGACTTGTCCAACATTTATCGTTATATTTCAATCAATCTACACAAAACCTTGACAAATTTATATACTAAAACGTTCCTCATGAATTACTTTATCCACTGGTGAAAACCGTTTGAAGATCCGTTCCTTAGTTTTTGAGTTTATCGCGAACAGACAGGCAGACAGACGCGGCAGGGGACTTTGTTTTATACTATGTAATGATAATGATGGCAATAAAGTGCCCAATGCCATTTTTTTGTAAATAAAAAAAAAGTATGTTCAAACCATGTTAAGGTAGCTGTAATTTTAATAATATTTATTTAGACATAGAAGAGAGTAAATTAAAAATAATATGTATAGAATAACTTAGCTATAGCTATAGTGTAGCGCAACACTGGCTGTATGATAAAGACAGCGATAATTGTAGAAGCGCCTGCTATACACGCATGTATTCAAGATGCCGTCAGTCCCAAGTCATTTGTCTACGTTTATCATTGTTTACGGTGAAATCTCAATACCATAATGGTTAATAAAATAAAATATGTTCTTTGCAATGGAAAAAATAAAATTGTTTGAAATGTTTTATTTTATTTATAAAGAATATCATCTGGCACATTATTGTCAATATGATAAATTCATGTTTTGAATAGCGTTTAAAAGTTACTGAAAAAAGACGTTCCTAAAATTATTTAGAAATCAAAATTTTGCCCTGTAAAGATGTGATGCGCATTAAAAAACACAACATAAACCGGCTATTAGGTATCCACAATCCTGTTTGGAAGAAAATAATATATCTTCATATTAAAAAATCAGCTTTTCTCAAATTCTCGTTCTTGCAACGTTGCTAGCTCTTGTACTAAGGTGTCGCAAAAAAGTCTAGTTACATTAACTACAATTTTTTGTTTCTTGTTATCTTGGATTTTATGGGACAAAAAGTATCCTAAATGTAACCATGTAATATTTGGTGTCACTGTGTCAAGGTATGTCAAAATTGGTTCAGTGCTTTCAGAGTGATACGTTTTCACAGGAACAGAAACATAGACAAACAGACAGACAAAAATTGTGAAAGGATTTTTTTTTGGCTTTTATATCGATAACAAAGTCTACCCTGATCAAAATTTTCAAAAAATATTTAATGTACAGATTTGGCTTTGTTACAGTTTTATTATATTATAGATAGAAGAAGATAGATAGATTGAAGATATAGATAGAAGATTGATAAAATAGGCTTTTATTGTACAAAAATTTTAGCTTTGCCATAAGCTCAGGGAAATTTTAATCTAAATACATGTGAAAAACAGTCACAAAAAAGACGACGACTTGGTTTTAATTAGCTCTTTGTCTGGTATAACTAACCAAGTGATAATTGATCAGTTATCGAGTGGGATGAAAAATGATTCAAAATCAAAATCGAAAAATCCTTTATTCAATTTAGGCCCTGAGAAGGCGCTTATGAACGTCAAAGCTACTACCGTTTCGGAAAACAGCCCAGTCATCGAGAAGAACCGGCAAGAAACTCAATTAATTATTAAAATGACTATTAAAAAATAGGGGTTGGTGTTAGAAAAGTGAAAATTTAGGGTTTAATGCCTCATTATAACAAAATAAAATAAAAATAAAAATGTCCAAAAAATAAAAATAAATGTTAGGGGTGGAAAACCCTTATCACTTAGGGGTATGAAAAATAGATAGTAGCCGTTTCTCAGACCTACTGAATATGCATATAAAATTTCATAAAAATTGGTCAAACCGTTTCAGAGGAGTATGGTTACTAACATTGTGACACGAGAATTTTATATATAAGATTTGATCAATAATAGATTCGAATCTCTGTTGTAAATGATCAACAGTTTCAGACTCAATCAGAAAATGTTTGTTAGATCGGGAATCGAAAGAAGTAATGTTTTTAGAAGAAAAATTGTATAAGCGGCTTATTCTGGAAAATAACATTTCCTTTTTCTGTTCCAGCTTGGCTAGAGATAATAGAACATTTGCTTGAGAAATTTTAAATATAACTAAAATAAAACAGCGTAACTAAAATTCACCAATTATAATTATGTGAATTTTGTAATAGTAAATAACAAGGAATTATTAAGACTCAAAAAAATATGATAACGGAAAATTAAAGCGATACGGAAATTAGTGCGGCTAAATTTGTAACAAAAAATGTGTTGATGCGATGCGCGGAAATCATCCGACTTACGACAGACCAATGCGGATAAATATGGAACGAAAAAATGCGGTGATATCAAAACGTGGAAGTTATCTGGCTTACGAAGGACCAATGAAGAACATAATCCACTCTCTTCCTGCGAGGGTGGGTATCCATAATAGACTTCTCCTCGTCAATAAGTACCACCCAACCCACAGAAACACCCACATGAAGTAACAATATTTGCATTGTTGTGTTTCGTTCGGTCAGTAAGAGCACCGGAGGACCACCTCCCATAACTTGCCTCCTTTCCCCCCTCCCCTCCCCCATTCCCTCCAAACACAGGCTAGCAACGCGGTTGAGACGCCCCTGGTGTTGCTAGTTATATCATACAAACTAACTAACGAATCTATTCGAATCTATATGAAACATGAATAGAGTCTATATTCTAGATCTGTATTATGTTAAACATGGTCGACGCGTTTCGTCCATGCATCTCAGCCACGTCATACCTATACTGCGAGTCTCCGCGCGTCGCCAACAGTAGTTTTTTTTTAAAATATTACACTGGGCGACGCATGACCTCAGTCACACTTGATGGAAAGTGAGGACGAGGCCTAAGATGTAATGCGTTCAAGCAGTAAATGCTCATTCACTTCTCTTTTGAAGATTGCTACATCATATGCGTCAGGAAAAACAAACGCAGGCAGCGCATTCCACTCCCTCCCAGTTGGCATAATAAATGACGAAGCGAAGCACTTCGTCCGGATGAAGGGTATGTCAACCGCGAATGAATGGAGGTCTATACGGCGTCTGGTAGTCCTGAGATGAAATAGAGACGGTGGAATTAGATCGTGCAGATCTTGTGCACATTCCCCAAAGTGTAGCCGATAAAATACCACAAGACAAGCGACTCTACGCCGATGCTCAAGTGGTTACAGTTTGGCTACTATCAGTGGTTCGTTACCGACATGTTTTCGAGCCCTGTGATCGACGGAGTCTAGCAAGGCCAACTGGTATTAGGTAGACCCGTCCCAAAGGTGGCAGCAATACTCCACACACGGCAGTTTTTGAGTTTATCGTGAACAGATAGACAGACGTGGCAGAAGACTTTCTTTTATAATATGTAGTGATAGCTTATGTATCAGAACAACATATAGGCTATAATCTATGAAGATATTGTTTAACTTTACAAAACTGTAAGGATAAGTTTTGGGTTGATTGAAAATACAATTTGCCATTTAAGAGCTATCTCGACATGCCTCACATAAGTCTCATAGAATAGCTGGTTATTTTGCGTAACAATCAATAGAATTTTGATAAAAAGGCAGGAAAGTTGACTAAAGTATGAATATTCTTAACCAGTTGTTAGTGTGTAATATTGGGATTTATTCTTATTCCATTGGTGGCATACGAACATGCGGGTCATTTGATAGTAAGTGATCACCACCGCCCATGGACACCTGCACGAGAGGGATCACAGATGCGTTGCCGGACCTTGAGAAAGAAGTAGGCTCGTTTCTTAAATTAAATTGTAAAGGCCCGGAAACACTACAGCTGGGAGTTAATCCCAGAGAATTGATGCACGCGGGAAAAATGAACGTGAGAACCGCACAGTGGAGGACTTCCAACTATCGAGATGATACTGATGGAATTTCAGTCCGTGGCGAGTCCTTCTGTAACGGAACTCAGCAGCAGGTATCCGATCCGATCAGGAGTCCGAACAGCTCTTCAGAGTGTTCTTCGTGGTAGATAGCTGAGCTTCGCCACCTCTTCTAACAGCACTATTGGCCGATAGGTGGACGGACTGTCCGCCGGGCGCCCCTCCTTCTTCAATGCGGCCAGTTTTCCATATACGCGGAAACCGGCCCTGCTGAAGTGACGCGGTGATTGTCCTGCATAGCTGGGGCTCGAGGGTCTCGTGAGCCAGGACTCATACACGACCTGGTACGCCGTCGGTTCCTGGGGCGGTGTTTCACCGCCACCCTCATCGCTTCCCGGGCCACCTCGGGGACCTCTTCGTCTTCGTTGTCGCAGCCCATCGCATTGGGCGTAGTCCAAGGTGGAGCCATCACCGGTGGCGTATGCTACAGAGGGGTACAGAGCAGCCAGAATCTCCTGAAGGAGCTGTGACTCGAGACTCTTGGTTACCGGGAGGCTACCCTGTTGAAGTTTACCACGTACCATACGGTACGGGCGCCCCCACGGATCACGGCTGAGCGTCCCGAACAGCTCCTCTCAAACCTGAGTCGTGGTCGCCTCAATAACTTTCTTCAACGCCACTCTGACTGATCTGTACCTCTCGTACAGCTCCGCCTCCAACAGTGAAGCAATTTGTGAGCGGCCACGCCTGCATCTCTACCGTGTGTACCGGCGACGGGCCGCGACACACGCTACGCGCAGCTGCGTGGTTTCGGCGGTGCACCAGTACACATGACGATTGGTGGGAGTTGATCCCTTGATTCTGGACTCTGCCACGTCGCAAATGCTTGTCACGTACGCCCGAAGCGCATCCGCCTCCAAATCGACGTCAACAGGCCTGTCAGGTGATTCACTCGACACCCAGGACTGCACGACAGCGGCTTCCAAGAGCAACTCCTTATCGAAACGCTTCAACACCCAACGAGGTCCCTCTCCTACAAGGGTAATACGGGCTGGTCCATCGGAGGTCTGGTTGAAGTCGTCGAACCGTATGTAGCTTCCAGGACTTTCCAGCCCCAAACAGAGCAGGGATAGCGAACGAGAGGTCCACTATCGAACCGCACTGCTGTCGTACACACGTGTTGCCGGACCCCCTATTTAGGACGAGCAGGCTCGATATTGCAGCGCACTCTTCCAACTGACATACGTCAGGTTCTCGAGGGACCCATCGAACTCAGCGAAACTCCACTCTGTGGTGCATACACCCCCACCAACATCACACCCCTGTGATGTGCCGCTGCGTATCCCAGCCCTATCAAGATGTTAGTGAAGGGTGAGAAAGCAGCGGCGACCTAGGAGATGAAGGCCACCAAGCCGTTGAGGTCTCCCACACAGTGATCCCCGGGTGAGATAAAATATGGTTCGGCCATCACAGCGACATGGATCGACCACTGTGACATACTCTGGAACATGAGGTCCTGGGCCCTAGCGCATTGGTTGATATGCCCTTGAAGGAAGTGGAATGCCATTATTATTATTGACACTTTATTTCAACCAACAATGACGTCGTTGGTGCTTCCTTGACACCTATCGACGTCGAGGTTTGAGCAGGGTTCTCACTCTCCTTTACCGTTTTTTTTTCTTTGACCACTTGGTGAGGGCCAAAGCAGGCTTGCCATAGACCTTGTAGCCCATTCGGTGTCCGGCAGGTTTATTGGCATCTTTACAGACCGGACTGTGAGGGTGAGAGCTGCACTCACCGGCTTTATGTCCCGGTTGACTGCACCGGAAATAGGGCTGGTTGCAGTCAACCTTGGAGGTGCATTTTACGCCTATGTGACACTCACTGAGGACATCAGACAATTGATGTCCACAACCTTCACCTGGTTGAATGGATACCCAGTAACCTTAGCAACGGCAGCCACTATCTCGTCCGGCACCACTGACTCATCCAGGCCCGAGAGACGCACAGCCGTGCACCTTGTGGACCTGGGTGCCTTTATTGTGTCATCCGGAATCGCTTCTCTTATTTTTGGCCGCCAAGGCGTCAGTTTTGTCACCGTTGGTGGCATCGGCGATTTCGAACAGGTAAACCCCAGTCGCTGCCTTACGCCTTCCATGCCCACATCAGCTACATTGACGTCCGCCTTTATTTTCTTGAGGACTTTCAAATAGAAGATTCCACTTTTTAGCGCCGCCGACTGCAATGTGACTACAACTGCAGTGGTTTTCATGGGACGTAGCTTGCGACTTTTCTTCTTTCCCTTCACCTATTCTGCAGGCTGTCCGTTCCTTCCCACAAGCACCCACTCTGCCTCAGCGGGTTTGGGTGTAGACTTGATTATTATCAAGTGCTGTTAAATTAATTATACAAGACAAATAAAGTATTAATACATATTCATATCATAATAATTTCTGTAATACAATTAAATTTATAATTTTAATGAAAGAATATGAATAATTATTCATTTAAAATGATTTAATTCTCTACGCACATGTTACAGTCATACGAGGATTCCGCTATGCGTAGCTTGTATTTATTCATCTGTGTATGTTCTACTGGTATGTAAAAGTGTATTAATTTACTTGATACTAAAATTCATATTTGTAATTAATCCTAATTAATCGTTCAACAGTTCTAGCAGAACGAGAGATAAATTGTGAACCACAAGAGGATGGAACGGCGTGCAGTTTTATGAATAAGTTGAAAAATGAAGAATGGGCTGCGGAGGAGGAACCATGTTTGGATGCTACTTTAGAAATGCTCAATGGAGTTAGAAATTCGTCACTATGGGCTACCTGGAGTAAGTATTGCAAATTTTTCGCTTGAGATCTATACTATTTACAAATCTACATATATACACACATCAAAAAAGTCTAAGCAACATGCGTGATATTACAAATTTTACCATTTATATTAATTAATTTCTAAGTATTTACTCAAACAAAGTGCGTAGGTAAGTAAACTTTTTTATTATTGTTGACATACTGGCTAGTTGTAAAAAAAAATTGATTATGTTTTGTTTTTTCATAAAATTCAAATGACGGCGAATTTGTTAGAATTTAAGTGCGTTTTAATTGCTACGTTTAGTCTTGATTTTATAATTTTACCAACCATTTAAATAAAGTTAGCGACAAAATTGAATTGTTAGATATTCTTTACGTCATGAAGCGACGTCATTTTATGGCAGATGAAATGCAAAGAGCTGTAGGAATGTTGCAAGCGGGAAGTAATCAATCTCAAGTATCTCGACATTTTGGCATTCATTGAAGTGTTATTTGTCGTCTTTGGCAGCGCTACAATAATACAGGAGAACCCGCTGAACAGCATCCAGGCCGTAAAAGGAGTACAACCACTCGGTAAGACCGGTAACCGTTCATAAGGTTTTTAGTTTTTTTTTGTGATCTTTATATTTCACGTGTACAAAATTTTAAGATCTTGAAGAATAATGTAAGATATTAGGAACGGCTAAAATTGGATTTAGAGTCCATTTTAACATGTAACGATTCAGATACATTTTATCTACAGATTTCGGTTTTATTATAACTATATATATGTAAATAACTAACATAGGTTGTACGTGCGCTTGCGGCGGATACATAGGCGCCGGGTGCAGGATGCTGTATGAAGTCGGAGCCATCTGCACGGACGGATCAGATCTGTAAAGGAACCATTATAAAGGTCAATTTATTCAAGCGGACACTTCTTTAGGCGCGTTGAAAGGTATTTTGTTGGCAGGAGATAAATTTATAATTTCGCGTCATGACATGCTAGTGAGCGTGACCGAACGTATTATGCTTACGCGGCTTGCGTCTGACTAGCGACACGTAGTATAGCGACCTGTGTACATGTAATATTGATATTTTTCAGGTCATCAAATGTTTTGTTGATATAATAGACATTATAAAAAAACACTATAATTAATTTAGAAATACTATGATTTTCGGTTTTCACTTCTGTTAGCAGTTCTTATGACTGCCTCCACTTTTTTTAAACAGTCTTTTTATATGTAAGTCCTTGACAGCCCAGAATTTAAGGTTTAGCATGTTTACCATATTAGTCCACACCATTGTCTGCATTAAAGAGGGGTAATCATTTTTTAAAAATGTTATTTTAAATATTTATTTTCTTCGAAATGACTATGCTATTGCCCTAGTATGAGTAAAATAAATTTGACAAAATTAAGATTGAATGCAGATTTCACGTATACTTTACAAATTCTTATAAAACAAACAACTAAAAGAAAATGGAAATTTAATGTAGATAAAGTTTAATCTTTACAGTAATTTAAGCGATGAAGTTACAAGGGGTAATGGGAAGACGTTTATCGGCAATATATGTAGGTTAATTTTTATTTTCATTGGACTTTTTAGGTAATACTGCAAACAGGTTCTAACGCTTATTTTAAAAGATTTCTCACATACCAACTGGATATATGTTTTAGTGAGTCCCTAGATAGTTTGGATTCACAATTGGAAGTGCTCTATGTCCTTGCGATCGGGTTTTACGTTTTTTAAGATTATTTGCGTTTAAAAATACAATTGAAACCGGTAATAACCGATTTAGTGCAGACGAAGTTGCACGGGTCAGCTAGTTTAATATATATAAATTCGTAGAACTCGCGCTACATATGACCGTGCAATCATCAATGTGAAATTTATTACCCTACAAAGCAGCGTTTTGCTGCTTAATGGGAAATATTTTAAATGGGTGGTTTAGGTTAGTGTACATTTTATAATAGGTTATAATAGCTAATTTAACAACCTACAGTTCCAGATTCTTCTTTACCACTTTAATTGTTTTATTCTTACTAGTATGGGATTCTATGCAGCGTCCTACAGGATTCTTTTATGGATCCCGATATCAATTAGGAAGCTTCGACCAATGCATGAAACCGCCGTGGCTGAACTCCCATCCACAACTCCGCACGCAATACTGCCTCGCAGACGTACACTTGTTTGACACGAAACCGAAGAAATCTAAGAGAGCAGTTGATCCATACGATGTTACAGAAATTTATATTAATGTAAGATTGAAGTATTGCAACCTTGGTATATTACAAGATCTGTAATTCATACATTTACGTATCGCTAATCGGTTATTACAGACGGCATCGAGGTATGAGACGCACTTTAATGTTATGACATGGGGCGTATGCTTCTCGAGCCGCTGTTCATCGCACACTATCAGCAAATTAGTTAAAGTGATGTTTCAAACACAACATCTACCACGGACTGGTGCCAACAGGATCAAGGTACACTCTTGTCAAATCGCTGGAGAAGTAAAAGAATATGATTTGGCATTCAAAGCATTTATGTAAGTATCAGCTCGCAGCTATTTCTTTCTTCACCTCCATTGGTGAAGGTTACTTGTGATATGTATTTTTAACCGACTTCAAAAAAAGGAGGAGGTTATCAATTCGTCTGTATTTTTTTTTTTTTATTTTTGTTACCTCATAACTTTGGACTGGGTGAACCGATTTTGATTATTCTTTTTTTATTTGAAAGCTGATACTTCCAGTGTGGTCCCATTTTAATTTGGTACAGTTCCGACAACGGCATCCAGTGCAAAACCGTATAAGTTTCAAATTTGCATTAAGTATGTACACGACAAATAGACGAATAACTCAATATCACGCTAACCGATTTCGATGATTCATTTTTTATTGGAAAGGATGTACTTCAAGGGTAGTTTGATGAGAGTTTGGTTAGGTTCTGATTATGGGATCCGTGACAAAGTAAGAAAACTTTCAAGAAACGAGCCTACTCCTTTCTTAAGGGCCGGCAACGCATCTGTGTTTCCTCTCGTGTCGCAATTGTCCATGGGCGGCCGTGATCACTTACCATCAGGTGACCCGTATGTTCGTTTGCCACCAATATTATAAAAAAAACTCTTCAATTCTTAGGAGCCTATTGTGCTTATGTTCGTTGCTGTGTTGCAACATGACGCAAGCATTGTAATTACATTACTTAAGGTGTATAATGTGTGAAGCGATGGTAGCCGAGTTGGTGGTAGAAACTATCGCGGATTACTGAAAAGGTTGCGTTCGTACCAAACGTTACTTATTGTACAACCAATTGAAACCATATCGCATACCATACCGATAGATACCATACCGCAAAAATGCGCATATTTTAATATACTTAAGGCGGAACGGAGTTCGCGGGCACTGCTAGTAAAATATATTTATGTACACTAAAAATGGAAAAATAAAGTAAATTTTCAAAAAAAAGTATTAACCGACTTCAATATCAATCAAAAACCCATAAGGCACTAAAAAGCGGAAAATAAATAGTTTATCAAATTAACCAAATTAAATAAAACATATGAATATGTGTGCTACCTAGAGATGTATTGGAAGTCGGTGCCAACCAAACCGAAAATCATATCATCTACAGGTACAAAGTTTAAGTCCACTCTCGCGTCTCTGTAATACAAAAATTTTGGTTGGTACCGACTTCCAGTATATCTCTAGGTAGCACACATATTCATATGTTTTATTTCATTTGGTTAATTTGATAAACTATTTATTTTCCGCTTTTTAGTGCCTTATGGGTTTTTGATTGATATTGAAGTCGGTTAATACTTTTTTTTGAAAATTTACTTTATTTTAAAGAGTTCTTTGTATTTTTTTTATTGTTGCACGGCAAAATGACTGCACTGTGCCTGACGGTAAGCACAGTACAATCCAAAAACAATGGCGACCACCGAGTGACACACAGTCCATCACCGGTCGCCGCTATCATGCCGGCCTGCGAAAAACTGGATATGCACAGGCTGATCCCGAAACGCGACCCGCAGAAGCGAATCACTATGACGGGCTTTTTCGCCATATACATGGTAGTTGCGACCCAGTAGGCTGTAAAACTTTACCACCCCGCTTTCGCCATCGCCTCGTTCGTTATTCAGCAGGGTGCACCACGTGCAGGTGAGGTTGGCTTGGATGTCTCAAGTCTTAGATGTTATTCGACACCCCTTACACCCCGAAATTATATAGTTTGATAGTTCATACATTTGCGTTTCTTTGATCGTCACTATTCTTAGATACTAGTGTGCATACTATCAAATGCAGCGCTTTATTAATTTTGAAATATGTACATGTATGTATGTATGTAAGAGTACACATTGAATTCGCGATTACGAATGATAAAAGCATATCGTGGAAAGGTCGATATCAAATTCCAAAATTCTATAATAATAACAATGAACCCAGATGTTAAAAGATGTGGATGTAGGTTATATTAATGGTATTTATATCGAACTTTATTTTTCACATGAGTTATATAATATAATAACGACAAGGAGTTAATGTGATAACGATGTATGAAAAGGATATAAAGACAAAATGGCCGCCAACAATTTTGAAAAAAAAAAAAGGATTTTTGCGCATTTCTGTAACATTTTATTTTATTATTGTTCATTTTTTTTAAATAAATTTCTCGACGATATCTTCTTTGGTAACCACCATTAATAACCGCATGAAATATAGGGCCGTTTTTGAAATAATTTCTTATCCTATATTCTCTTCGCTCATGCTACGTGCTACGTTGTTAAGCGTGTACGTATAATAAATGTTTCTATTTTAGTTCTACTTTTTAATACAATATTTCTATACATTATATCTATGATTAACTTGGATGTTTCACATCCTCCAGGCGTCACACGATGGCTTGCTTTGTTCATTCTCAAAGATCTATTATTTATGATAATCTTTCAGGTGGGCGCTATTACTTATGGTATCTCTAGTGGTTTTGTTCACACATTTTTTAAGCTACGTGAATCCTGAAACATTTTGTAAGTATATGTCTTGTATAAACTTAATTGCCAAATGTTCTTCTAGTTCAGTTTTTGTTCTATACTTTATAGATTTTAAAGTTTCACCCCAATCTCATCCCATATACAATGACGATATAGTCTTAGTAGGTAAATAAGATAAAACTAGAGCTGGCCGGGCTCTCAAGTGCAACCACTTTAGCAACAACTTTATACTTATCCAATTGTACCACCATTGTACGAGTACGTACATTACATGTCGCCACACTTTTTGTGTGCGCATCAGCACAGTTGAATAAAAATGATATTTATTAAATACTTGAATTTGTAGTCGCGCACAAGCACTCAATTAGGTTGCACAATAGCATTATTGTAGCAGATTAAATAAACCAAGTGTGACCTCACACGCAACTTTATTCCCACAAACGGGCATCCCAAGAACATTTTTAATAATACCACGACGGTAGCAAACAAGTATGCGGGCCGCCTGATATAAAGCGGTTACCGCAGCCTATGGATGCTTGTATCTAACATCAGAATGTTACATGCGTGTTGCCAACACTTAAATAACCTATTTATTTTCCCCTTGAAGCACTCGCATACTGTAGACCCCAGGAAAAACTTCAGCAGTAAGCTCATTCCACAATCGGATCGTTCGTAGAAGGAAACCCCACTGGAACCGGACCGCCCAAGACCATTTCGGTTCCAATGTGTGCGGATGAATTCCCTGCAGATGACGAACGGTTCGATGGTGGAAAGTAGCTACAGGCATAATGTTAAACAATTTCTTGGAACACAACCCATGAGACAAACGGTAGAACACACATAAAGAGGCCTCTCCGTAGACTTAGTGGTTCGATACCGTTTGTGAGCTTGGGATCGTCAACAATCCTCATAGCTCGGCTTTGCGCCGAGTGAAATGGTCCAAGCTGATATCCAGGTGCTCCCGCCCAGAGATGGCAACAGTACTCCATATGGGGTCAAACTTACGTTTTGTACAACAACAGTCTTTGCCCAGGGATGAACTATCGTTACGCCTTATTCAGAATACCGAGCTTTTTAGATGCCAGCTTAACCTCGTCTTCCAGATGACTGCGAAACTGAACTTCACTAGAGATGTTGAGATCAAGGATCCCAATACTTTCTGCGATTGTAAGTGGTGTGTCCTGGAATTGTGGTGCCACAGTGAATGGAGTTTTTTTAGCAGTGAACGCGCAAACTTGTATCTTACTAGGGCTGAAACGAACTACATTGTTCCGACCCCATTCGGTTACTTTAGACAATGACTTACACACCCTTACAAGCATTCCATGGTTGCACCAAAATGCTTTCCTTCAGTGATTTGATAGCTAGGCGTCAGGCGGGCATTAGCAAAAGCCTACCACCGAAATTTTTCTACTAAATGTTCTGACTCATTTTAAATTCTAAAATTCTGAATTTATATTGTTACATACTTTAATCTTTAAGACGTCGTTAAATGAGAATGTAAACAGGATGAACGGTGCGTTCACTAATTATATTTCGGTAATTACGTAAAATTAGCATATTATTTATTTTTTCATCTACTATTAGTAAGGTATATTATCCAAGGTTATCAAAACCAGTCTACAGTACAACTTGCTTTAACGCATGCTGAGATGAAGGTTCTTTCAATGTGGAGTATGATAATTATTTTAGAAATATCAAAATACTACGTAAACAATGTTCAAAGTACCATTTAATATTCATGTAAATTACTCTACGGAATATTCGAGACTATGAGATTTAAGATAATTAAATATTACAATACTTGCGGGCCCGGAGGACGTTGTCCCACCCTGATAATAATAAAACAACCTACTATCCGACTGCAGGGCAACCTACCGGGTTCAATTATGACTTTAAACCATTATCGAATCCAATGGAACACACAAAAAAAATCATCTAAATCTGTCCAACCGTCTAGGATGAGTTTAGCCACATACACACGGACAGAAGAAATATATATATATATAAAGATGAATGTGCATGAAATCCTTAATGTACTCGTAACTAACATTTTTTTATATCATAGGAGGCAAACGAACAAGTTAGTCACCTGATGTTAAGTGATCACCACCGTCCATAGACACTTACAACAGCAGGGGAGTCGCAAGTGCTTTGCCAGCCTGTGTTTAGGGAAGGGGTGAATAGGAAAGGGGGAGTAGGGGATGGGAGTGGGAGAAGGGGAAGGAAGTGGGAGGAGGGGGAAGGGAGGTGGTCTGCCGGCACCCTCGCTAACCGAACGAAACGCAAGCACTATTACTTCACGTTGGTTTTCTGTGAGAGGATGGTGCTACCCCGGGCGAGCCGACTCATTCCTTTTTTTTTTTTTACGTGTGTAAATCCCTTATGGATTCACCATCCTCTCAGGGGAGAGGGTGGATTACGTCCGACTCGCACGGACTTAAACCCCACGGTGTACGTCTGCCGCTATAGTTGGGGTGGCTCGAGATCTCTATAGACTTCATCGTGCCGCCCCAGCGGTTGGGCCAGCAGTGAAAGTGCCGCCGCCGGGCCCCGTCTTGTTAGGAGACAGCCGGGTACATACCGGCCGTCTCGTCCGTCCGCCGGACCTGTGCAATGGGAAGATGGGTCCCCCGACCCATCCTCCCCGATCCGGCTACGGCGGGAGGAGGCGATCAAACTGCCGCCTTCTCCTGCCTGTCCTCCGTTGGCGGAGAGGGTCACTTTGAGGATCTTGCTCACGGACCCTCTCCACCGCCTCCTTCTGCGAGACGACTTCCTTGCAGAAGGTGGCCATTGCGTTCCACACTTCCTCACTGCCGAGCATGGCCGCAGACAGAGTGTGCTTCGCGGTCCCTGCGTGCTATCCGGTACAGGTACCAAACGAAGCAACCATGTCCAGTCAGGACCTGTACCAGACGGAACGTCAGAGAGCCCCATCCTCTATTAAACCAATCCGGCAGGACTGGGCGGACGGTGTCGATCGTGTATCGACCGTACCGCGCGTCCGCCAGGTCCCGCCTCCACCTTTCCACCACTTCATCCCTCTTCTCCTTTCCTCTATTTCTCTGGGAGCTAGAGGCTCCCCCATCCGTTTCTTAACCACCGTATATTGATATACGGCGGCAAGCACCTCCGCCTCTGAAACCAGTAATAGCTTCAGCGTGGCTCTACCACCTGACGAGATTTAAATTGATGATTATTAATACGTCTAAATTGTATCTCAAAAGGATAAGGCAGCGTTTTCGATGAAAACTCCCAGGCGGCTTGACTTTTTCCGACATTTCCAACGATTATTATTGTATTTCAACCATTTTATACAAACATTAACAAATTATATACCAAAATCTTCCTCATTAATCACTTTATCGAATAGTGAAAACAGAATGAAATCTGTTCAGTGGTTTTTGAGTTTATCGCGAACAGACAGACAGACATGGCAAAGAACTTTGTAATGATTAACAATGTAGATTATGTACTATTTCCAGTGACCCGATTAGCGAAGTCATTCTGTTGGAAACGAAACTTAAACATATTAATGAATACCGGTAATGGTGACGTAATGGTACTGGACGGTATGAAATTCATTAGTTCAATCTTGGCCATCGCAGGACACACTTTTGCATATGGCCTACCTTATTTATTTAACGTACTCGACTTAGAAGATGTGAGTAAACGTTTTATATAAACTACTTTATTTTGTAGCGATTGCTTCGATTGTTTCAACTACACAGAATCTTTGATATCGTCAATTACGAACAAATGATCGTCAGGTTCGTTTTTGTGATCGTTGATCCTAACAGAAGACTTAATCTTTAAGTTTAGCTCTTTATAGTTTGTATATTTTGCCGTTTGAATACAATGTCAACAACAAAACACTAAATCCAAAAGAACTGACTTTCAAATACAGCTGCCGGCACATGTACTTGTATGTACTTGGTGGAAGGCTTACAACTTATTGCTTTAGATTTTAAGCTGAGCGTTTGAAAATACTCTTGCATGTTATAGTTACGTTACGATGTTTTACTTCACTGGAAGGCTTGATCTGTTGCAAAATTGGAAGAATCTAATTTGTGTAGTTATAAATACAGTGTTTAGAATCTTACTGCGTAGTAATACTGAAATGCTTACTAATATTTGATGGTCCCCATAACATCGTTTATGTGAAATATGTTGTTAATATTTCAAGAATCTTGATTAACAGAAGACTGCCTGCTGTTCAATACAATGTTATTATGATTGCTTATCGAAATATTAAAAAGCGGTTTTTTTGTAATAATAAATACAGATAGATTACGTTTTGTCTGTTTATATTTAAAGCAATTATGTCTTATGAAACGGTGATGGGTCAATAGTAGAGTTTTTGTACACCATGTCGAGTTGACGTAATATTGAGTCTTTTAATGAATGGAGCTTACCGTGAAGTATAAGCATAACACGGTGATAGGCTTTTGACTATACTACCTGCAGGGGTATTCTAGCAATTGTATTGATGAGTGAGTCGTACTCTGTTACTGTGTTAGGATGTTAGACCACATCCTCTTTTTATTGCATGTGACATTACAATGAAATTTTAAATAATCTTTTGTTTTTTGTCATAGGTGGCAAACGAACTGGTGGGTCACCTGATGTTAAGTGATCACCACCGTCCATGGACACTAACAACACCAGAGGAGTCGCAAGTGCGTTGCCACCCTTTGGGGGAAGGGTTAGGGGAGGGAGAGGGGAGAGGGGAGAGGGGAGAGGGGAGGGGGAGAGGAGAGGGAGAGGGAGAGGAGAGAGGGGAGGTGGGCCTCCGGCGCTCTCACTGACCAAACGAAACGCAACAATGCAAGCACTGTTACTTCACGTCGGTTTTCCATGAGAGGGTGGTACTACCCCGGACGAGCCGACCCATTCTTGCTGAAACCAGTAAGTTTCAGCGTGACTCTACCACCATTAAAAACCTGTGAAGAAGAAAATATTGAATAGCTTTATATTATTTTTTACCATCGTTTCATTAAAAAGTAGGTGGGGGTAAGTAGTTATAGGGGGAATATGGGAAGAGTTTCGACATACCGTAAAATTGTGATTAGAAAACGTGGAATTCTAATTCATCTTTGAACATTTTTTAAGGATATAGAGAAGAGGTTGTTCAAAACATTACATCTGGATATCGTAGTTGATACGTTTTTAGTGGCATCCGGATTTTTATTGGTTCAAACTATCATTAAAAATAAAAAGAGCGGTATATCGGGCTTGATCAAAATGTTGTGGCTGCGATATGTAAGGTAAGCGTAAACATTGTGTATATAGCATAGATGATCCTGAAATGTGATTCAATGTTGAGATTTCAGTTGGCTTTTAGTGATCGCTTAGAATCTCCTCATGTGACTATTTCAACTCTAATATACGAATCAGATCAGGCAAATTTAGTAATCGAAAACAGAAAAACTGAAAGTGTAACTTGTATTTTTTAAAGTGAGGATGCTGCACCAGATGGTAAGCAGAAAAGTAGCCTTCACTCAGAGATAGCAATCCATTGCCCATCGTCATGTTTCAACGATTTATATGTTTCTCGACTGCTGACACTGATTTCGAAGTGTACCAAACTAAAAACGTCTTTGTGATAGATTTGTCACCATGTCAATGTTGGTCACGATTTAGCTTATATAAAATATTTACCATCCCACTCGGTCGATGGATACACATCTCTGGTCATTAAACGTGATATGCCTAAGTGTTGTTAGACGGTTATCACAACCACACATTAACCACACTAATGTACCACACATTGCGATCTATATAATATATATTGTTCTATTTTCAGATTAATTGGACCACAGATGCTTGTAGTATTTTATCTTGCTTACGTGTCTTTTCATGTTGGAAGTGGTCCTCTTTGGCCGAGTCTATGTAAACTCGAAGCTGAAGATTGTGCCAAGCACTGGTGGCCAAAATTATTGTTAATCGATATTTACTGGGACGTTTTCAATATGGTATAACATAGAAGTAATTTTTTATTAATATTGTCTATTTGAAGTATTTGGTGATGTCATAGATGCAATATCACAAACTTGAGAAAAAAAAGGGGGGTTCTGAAGAACAACCGTGAGGTTGGCGTTTAGTGCTATAATGTGCTTGATAGGCGAATGAAAGTACTTACTACTGTATGGTGTGTATATTAGTGGGTACATATAAATATATTTGAATTTCATCAAAGCCGGCAAGCTGTTTACTTCATGGCGACAGCCTTGAATAACCTAGCAGTACAGTTATTGTTGTAGTCAGTAACAGATAAGTTGGACAAAGATAACGACAATATCCAGTATCATCAATGAAATTATATTTTTGTTTTCCTCTTTTATTTTTAGGGACTTTTATTTCTATAGACCGACACACAACATGGTAGTAGCGTTGTTCCTGATGGTAAGCACATTTGAGTTTGAGAATAATGTCTACCAATGCATTGCCGGTTATTGGAATTTTTCCGCCATGTAAGCCTCTCGGCAATATATAACAAAGCATAAAAATGAGACTATAATTGTTGTAGGGTTTGTATTCTTCTAAATAAAACTAGAAATTATCACCAAGCACATAGCAAAGTAAATTAACCATAAATAAGTTATCAAGTTCAAAAGTAAAGTCCATTGGTAATCCTATTATATAGCCAACTACCTAATTCTACATTTCGTACGGTCTTCTCCTTTTTTTTTTTCATTTTATCAATCATACTCTATTGGTAAATCGACCAACAAGAGTGAGCAAGCATTTTTTGCGGCCATTTTCCCTTGTATTTCTTTTCTATATATCTCTGAGATGACATCAAGATTTGCGAAGGAGAAATCCATGCGTCTGGTCCAAACATTACTTTAAAGGAATATGTTACAGTTTAGAACTTTATGGGCAGAAACAAATTCTTGAATAAGGGTCTTAGTACTTGTCCAGTTTCTTCTTATTTTCGAGAATACCATAAGACGTTTCTGCAACAGCAAAGTAAATACGAAGAAAAATTATACCCCATAATATAGATGTGATATCAGATAACAGAAAACGGATAGAGATTTAACGCACAAAGATCTTCATAATCCTTTTCTTTCGAAAGAAATTATCATTGCTAACCAATGCAATCCTGATATAGCTTTATTCTTGCTTACAGTGTCACTCGATCACGTGGTTTAGTTCCTGTGACTACACGCTCGCAGTTTTAGGTACGATTTTCTACTATATATACCAAAAGAGAAGAAGATTTGGATTAATCTGTATGGTGATGATTTCCCTACTGTCACTACTGCTTCCAGCATTCATTACATACCAAGGCAACCTTTCAGCACTCATATTTACTATTGCCAAGTAAGAATAAGATAATCGTTAAATTCTAATACGTAACTAATAGAGTAACCACTTAAGTCGGTCAAATAAACGGTAATGAATTAGCCCTTTCACCAGCCATATAATAAAATGCGAATTTGCCAGGTTACCTATACTTGAAAACTACTCAACTGATTTCAATTTATATTTTATTACACATATGTATATAAAACAAATGAATACCTGTTCCACATATACTAAGAATTTATAATAAAATGAGTATTTAATGAAATAGAGAGATAGAAAAAGCATCCGTAACTAGATCGTCCAAACGTCTCTGTTTTTTCCGAACACCAATAATTTATTTAAAAAAGTGGTGTCAAGTTATGGAAATAAAAGTTTACTTAATACGAATAGGACAGCTCAAGATCATTCAAAGGACAATGAACATGGCTATGTTCAGAATTTACTGCACGATCGAATCAAATTAAGAAGATCCTCAGAATAACCAAATTTACTAACTTAACTCTCTAATTTGCTAAATTTATTGGGTAAGGATTGGGGCATATTGTTCATAGAACCGATGGCCGATTCGATTGCAGCTTTTTAACTTAACCTGCTTATATATCAAATTTTTTAACAGGAAAACAAATGTCTGGAAAAGAGGAGATCAGGATTTTCTATATAGTTACGGAGCACCACATCATCGTGCAAACGCTTTTCTTATCGGCATGGTGCTTAGACACTTCATGTATATTTATAATCCTATGAAGTATAGGAAAATAATTCCTATGGTATGTATTTATTTTTGTCACTATTTGTTCGATGCATTGGAAGTCGATGATGTTTTGTAAATAAGCCTCGAAATGTCTGTAATCCTCGTCCACATAGTATGCTGACTAAATAGGAAACACCGTTTAAGACACCGTTGGCTTTTATTCCCTTTATGCCTTTATTATTAGCTGATTGGGATCGCCTTAAGGAATATCAGTTGTAGACTTATACTCAATTCTTTTTATCACTGCGATTTTTAGGAAGCGTCATGTCCAGAGTGATTTTTTTTAATTCTCTTGTTTGTTAGATGCCATATTTCTTGCACTGCTTTAAATTTATCCTCCAGTCTGATATCTTTTTTCTTCTGGAGTCACTTTATAATTTGATGGGATCATAAAAACTTTTGTTTTGTTCATAGAAATGGTCTCTTCTCGGTACTTTGACAGCATTGTTTTTGATGGAGAGAGTACTAAACCTCGGTGCGGTTTTGATATTCAAAGATTATGATCCGTTAGAGATGGCTACGTTTGCCGCTGTCAATAGAGTATTATGGGCATTTGCTATATGTGGCCTTATTGTTTTCTGTGAATACGGTACTGTTCGTAAGTATTATATCTTATATACGTATGATATTTTATAACATTAATATCATTGAATTATCAAAATTAAAAACTTTATATTTTTTCTAATTATTTTCAATTTCATTACGAGCGTTTCAAAAGTTCCGGGACCACAATGGATCTACTTACACTTATTACTTATACATCTCAGTTGGTAGACATATTTTAAGTTGTTGATAATTTTGAGTAGTTTTAACATTTCACTACTTTCAACTGATATTATTTTGTCATCAATTTATCGTAGATTAATTCTAATGCATCTAATTTACAGCGATAATAGCGGACTGTTTAAAAATGAAATTTATGGTACCAATGAGACGATTGTCCTACGGTGTTTATGTAATACATATGGCTGTTATATACCGCATGGTGGGATCATTACGTTCACCCTTGAGCTATGACATACTGCAGTTGGTAAGACAAATTGGAATAACTTAATACTTAGACGTAAGCTTAGACAATATTAATACTTTACCGACATCGGAATTAAAATTATCGTCGAACTGAGAACATCTCTGGTCGCGTTTATAAATGACTATTGGACTTTATTACTTTAGGACGTAGATAAATACCAGTGAAAAGAATATAGTTGCGCCGCTTTATATATATATATATTTGAAATTCCCGCATTATTGTGATCAGATCGCGAAACTTTTCCTTCCCGCTTCATTCTCCTTCCTATGGTGGCACATACTTAAGTACTAGCGCGTCGACCGCGCCAGAACTATAGTCCGGTGAAGCTCTCGGGTCAATAGCGTAGTCAGTTCCAGAAAAAAAAAAATTAACCGCGCCAGAGTCAGTCGTATCCGCGCCTCAGTCGTTTACGTGCCGCATGCAATAACAGACCAGAGTGAGGAATAAACGCATCCCTCCGCATATATTGCGTGCCGACATACATTATAAACAATAATTGTTGTTGAGACCTTTTGAAACTAGACTTTAGTCCGTCAGTGTTGTGACGGAGAAAACAGTGGAGTGCAACGGTCACCTAGCCGGCTAGCCGAAAGGAAACTGCAACGCCACAAAGTATGTGCCAATTCCTTCCTACTCTTGTCTCCCTCGGCGTATCTGATCGCAATAGTTGAGTAAGAAATATAGCACCCCTCGCAAATACAGTCCACTTTAAATAATAGACTAGAAACATCCCTTCAGTGGCGTCGAGAACGCAACGGCGCCACCAGAATACGTAAGTTAATTTTTAAGGTGATCAGACAAAAAATTCACCAATATTTTATAACATTCAATGTTATGGACCAAGTGACTAAGAACACTCTTTGAACTGTCCGGCCAATATGAATAGTAGCAAATTCGATTTGGCAACGTAGCTAAAATATATTAGTTTACTATATTTCAGAAAAAAATGTTTATTTTAAGGCCATGTATTGATACTAGAAACCAAAATATGCGTATTCCACGGGTAATTTGCTTATGGCTAAAGCTGCGGACATTAATGACAGGGCTAATTGGACTACATAATGAATATTTATTTAAAAATCCATTTGGCATATTTTTTAAAATCCAATTTTGAGGTTACTTTAATTAACAGTATTAAGTGTGGAAAATTTTCTACGGCCCTACAATTACTTATAATTGCTGTTCCAACCAATTCGAAATCGATATAGCACACAATCAAGGTCACAGACCAATAAGAGGATTTTAAATGTGATAAATAAAGAAGCTTGAATAAGTGTTGATAGACATGTCACTATTCTTGTTATTCTGAACTCGGGGACAGCAGACGTAAGCAGGGCAATTAACTACGCAGATATAAAAATGGTCTAAAGTATCACGTAAAAAAGTGTGACTTAAAGCCTTCGTAGTGGGATTTACTAGCAGCTATGTCTGGAGGCACCTTTTTGAAGAAAATTGGCTATTAACCATACGAAAGCGCACGAGCGATGGAATTGAAAAATTCGCTGTGCAAGGAAATGGCAAGAAGCATACATTCTTATTACCTTAGTATTATATATATTACACTAATCAAAAACTTGGATCATATCTATTTTTATTTTACATAGATTTATTGCAAATGAAATTTATTATTATTTATAGTTAATAGACAAGCAGCATAATTGCTGATACGTCTATATCGCACTGTGTCGAATTATTTTTGTCGGGTTTTGGTCACTGCAGATGTTCACTTATTAAGGTGAGTTTATTTGTCCGAAGCCAGTTGTCGAGTCGGTTTTTAAAACCATGGACAGAACTAGCGGATACTACTTCGTCAGGCAATCGGTTCCAGTTCAGAGCCACTCTGTTACTGAGGAAATTGTGTGCACTTGTTGTGTGTGAAAGTGATCGACTTATTTTAGTTTGATTTCCTCTTGTAGATCTTCATTGTTTCATTGTTTTTATTGTAGATTTTTACAGCCATCTGTGTTGCAACAACATCTTTTATAATTAGCTTTTTGACTTGGCATCTAATAGAAGCTCCTCTAGTCAATGTCTCGAACGTTCTGTTGGATACATTGTAAGTTTGTTTTTTATTCAATATTATTTATCACTATACCAATGCTACTTTAATTTAATCAAATCTTAGTATCATAAGAACTATTCCACCTCGAAATTCGAAAAGTGTTACAAACATAGCACTTTTTTGTATCAATTGAAATTAAGTGATCACGCCGTCCAGAGAAAGAGGAGAGGGGGTCTCCGGCGCTCTCACTGATCAAACGAAACGCAACAAAACAAGCACTGTTACTTCACGTTGGTTTTCTATGAGAGGGTAGTACCGGGGGCGAGCCGACCCATTCATGCTGAAACCAGTAATAGCTTCAGCGTGGCTCTACCACCTACACCCACAAGCATTTGCTTTGATTACACTTCCAAAGGAATTATTATAATGTTATGATAGATTTTTTATAAGTTTTATCATTTGATCATAATCTGATGTGATGTTAAGTAAGGAATTTGGTCTAAGATGGTAAACACGCTAAAACTAGAGGGGATTGCATTCTCAAGTCTCAAGTGCAAATGCCGGAACACACCAACGGGTTCTTGGCTACAGATTTTCGACCTGATGGTGGTAGCTAGTCAGGCAGACTTAAAAGAACCTAGCTTTTTTTCCTTTAATATCATAGTTGGCAAACGAACCGGTGGGTCACCTGATGTTAAGTTATCTCCACCGTCCATAGACACTTGCAACACCAAAGGAGCCGCAAGTGCGTTGCCAGCCTGTGTTTGGGGGGAGGAGAGGGGGACAAGGGAGGGAGAAGGGAAGCGGGCCTCCAGCGCTCTCACTGACCGAACGATACGCAACTATGCAAGCACTGTTACTTCACGTCGGTTTTCTGTGAGAAGGTGGTACTACTCCGAGTGAGCCAACCCATTCATGCCGAAATCAGTAATAGCTTCAGCGTGGCTCTACCACCTACGATTCATCACTATATTTTGCTACGCCGAAAGTCCGACTCGATCAGAAGAATTCAAACATACATCGATCCACGTGGCATCCAAACACGCTAACAACTAAGCCACCATCGCTTCACAAAGTAATGCCTTCATCAATTGAAAATACAAATAGCAATCAGTAGGTACCAAATATGTATCCTTCGCTACAGGATTACTCGCAGGAAATCTATAAAGGTATCGCTATCGTTGCTTTAATAAGCCTTGCTTATAATAGTACAGGATCTGAATTTACTGGTGCTGGTACATGAGTACCCTGTCAGAAACTGTGAAGTCATTTGGCTGTTGTTCTTTGACTGATTTGAGGTTTCATCATTGATATATTCCACTCTTGGATTTATTCTGGTCTTTTAGCTAATTAGTAATATCATACTATGCGAATAGTAATATGCACTCAACTATTAAGTCAAAATACTGAATCGAGAGCATATTTTTTAAGCCGTTTATTGTTTTCGTTCTGAGTTAAACAGGCTAATAAACAATAATAAATTCTTTAGGTTAGAAAGGAACGAAGAAACCACAGAAGAAAGAACGAAGAAGATGAAGAACTACGCAGATGAATTTACAAAAATAGAAGCAAACGGAAGAACAAAGAAAACGGAGTAAATCTATAAATGAGATTTGCAATAATGATAGCTTTTGTTATGAAGTCGTGCAATTATTCTGTTCTTCCGTTATTTATCTATATTATAATATATATTTTAATATTGTTGGTTGGTTGCTATTAAAAATTGAATGTAAAATCGTTTTTTATTTTTATCCGATTGCGTCAAAAAATTGTTATGTTTTTGGGAGTAACTAACAAATTTTTATATAAATAGGGTAATTTGTAAGTCCACACTGATATGAGATAATAATTATCTAGATGGATTGAGGTGGTAGATGTATTGAAAAAAAAATCGAACAGAAAAAGTGAAAACCTTGGGTTAAAACATCTCCATATAAAAAGTAAGAGAGTGACTGAGACATAAACAGTAGAAAGATCTTCAAAAATATTGATATAGATACATATGCGCAAAGAGCTGGGGAGTGGGGAGGAAAGACCGTGAACTCACATGAGATTCGTAGTATCAAACAGATCTTAAGATATCAAAGCACCGTCTTTTGAAGCTATATATTTACGAGTATAATTATACCCCCAATTCTTCCTTTTGCATAATATAATTTTAGATAAGCACAAATAAATAACCAATATAAATGAAATGAATCTTTAATTCATGGAAATATAAAATCCTAACGCATAACGCACGATCTTTAGACATTTTATCTCATGTGCGTTTGACAAAGACAGTTCGAACACTGGCGCGGTTTTTTTTATTTGACTTATGAAATGAATAGTTAATTAACATATTGCAATATGCTAGCAAATCATATAAAGAAAGTTTGACATCTATCTCCCACGACTTCACCTGCAAGAAATCAAAGTATAAAAGTAATAACAACAGAATATAACCTAGCGCCACCTGATGGCTATTTATAAGGAAATAAGAACAATAATGTCAACTTGTAAGAGTCCCGCTGTTGGGACAAAAGCTTCTGTCTTAAAGAAGTTATAGAGATAATCATCATGCCGTCTCACAACGTTTTCAGAACATTAAATACTGAGAAATCTACAGTTCTATATTGTTCCGGCACACGATGTTAATGCAAGTACATTTCTCAGGTTCGGGTTTCCGGGTCCGAGGTTTATTTTTTGTCAACCAATCTTCTAGTAGATTATTACTACCATTGTCGCGTAGTTAATTATATTACCAGTTTCTTATGATAATTTCAATGAACTTTCAAGTTGGTAGCCCTCTTTTTTTTTTAGAACTGTCGAGAGAGTTTTTGTGGCAAGTCAGAATCCATGCTCCGTCGTATTATTTCTCATCCACTTCAGTAGTGTGCAATTATCGATCTATATTACGTAAAGCATCACCAATAATATAAAATATAGAGCCAAATGACATAAAATCATGAATATCGAATATACCGCTAAAAACTGCCCTGAAAGAAGTTATAGATATCACGATGTACTGCGATTTAAATTTCCGAGAAATCCACAGTTTATTATTTTCTCAATAATACAAGAACATTTCTCAGGTTCAAGTTTCCTGCCGACGAACTACGCGGCGGCGACGGGTAGGCGATGACCTCCGGCCGCCGTAGTTGTGGCCTGGGGGCGATAGACACATGCATGTCCGTCGCTCCGGGCAGTTAAACTGCACAGGTCCATGTGGTGGAGGTGCATTATGCTGATGCTCCCACAGCTCTTTAGGGGGAGTAACACCCATGTCCCCTTGAGGGGTCCACCATATTTACCCCTCAGGCAGCAGTTTGGGTCCCTTAGGAGGGGACAACACCTATTGGAGGAGCAGATGTAGTGTCCTCCGGTCAAAAGGTGTAAGAAGTTACCATGGGGTTTTAATCCGTGCAACTCGGGCATATCCATCCTCTGCTGCCTGGCGAGATGGATATACGTTAGGGATTCCCCCATGGAGAAAAAAAAAGGTTCAAGTTTCCTCGCTATGTTTTCATTCATCATCAACCGATAATGTTACCAATTATAATTAATGACGAATTTAGTAAAAATCGTTGATACACGTCTGGGATTGAGTCTGCTAACATCGAATCGGGGTTGTAGGGTTCTACAGCCTGACTGGGTCGCAACCACCATGTATATGGCGAAAAAGCCCGTCGTAGTGAGTCGCTTCTGCGGGTCGCGTTTCGGGATCAGCCTGTGCATATCCAGCTTTACGCAGGCAGCGACCGGCGATGGATAGTGTGTCACTCGGTGGTCGCTAATTAAATTTATTTTCTATATTTTTTATTAAGTTTAATTTTAAAAAATCACCAAAAACTAAAAAAAAATAGAATTTAAGATTTTATTTTCATCATTTAGAGAGGAATTAGTAAATTAAACAGACTGATTACATCATGTGATCTTTGAGATAGTGCGCATTTTTTTTAAAGATATCGCAGATTTGTGAAATCATTGTATTGTATTGTATCGTATAAAGGCAGTACTGGATTACAGTATTAAGGGCCTGTATAATATTAATTTAAAATCATCGTGTAAGTTTGTAATGTCATCCTTGTATTAGCAAACAACAAGCTTTGTCGGAAAACCAGCGCTGCAGCGCTTTAACTTGCAAGCCTACAGCTTATGCTGATAAAAGACCGTTTTCACCCCATGCAAAACTTGTCTCACTTTAATTTTTTATGTATATATTTGTAAACATGTGCGGTATGTGCTGAATAAATATATCTTCCTTTCTTTCTTACTAATAATTCACGTAAAATTGACACAAAACAAATTAAATAATTTAATGTCAAAGAAAAACAAATATATATAGATAAATATAACAATACTCTTTTTTTACAGTGATGTCTGGAATTGACTCCTCTCTGTGCATCCACTAAAAGCATTGTTGTATAATGTATTAGAAATATATGTTAAAAAAAAATGTACCCGGTCGAGTTTCTTGCCGGTTCTTCTCGATGACTGGGTTGTTTTTCGAACCGGTAGTAGTCTTTGACGTTCATAAATGCCTTATTAGGGCCTAAACTGAATAAAGTATTTTTGATTTGATTTTCACATTTTTTAACAACAATAATTTTAGGAAATTTTCCTTGTTCCAACACATTTCATTTGATAGCTGCTCAACTAACTTAAATTAATATATAATTTTAATTTAATATGCAACCTTAGGTAGGATGTTAACTATATATCAATAGCTTTAGCTCGCGTTAAAACAGATTCAACTTACCCCTTGTGAACTATTCTTTTTTTATGGACCCTATGGATGAAATGGATCCTATCTAGACATGCGGTAGCGTGTCAAGCCAAATTCAAGATAACAGAATGACGAGCGCGCGTTACCGTGTGTAATATTACACAAACCATTTCGAACCACTTGTCACCACCTCATACCTTAAAAACTAGTTCATATAACCATGTCGAATTGTGTCATATTATCCTGCAGAAGAGCTTGCCGCCGACTTCCACAGACCGCAAAATATGATTTATAATATTCACCACCACACGTTATTAAAGGTTACTAGAAATGAATTTGTAAAAGAATAAATTTGTGAATACTAGAAAATGGAGCCCATTTCGAGCAAATAATTAGATAGTTTACCATTTTTTGTAAATAATAATTGAAGATTTCATGGTTTTCCTTTCATTAAATTTACCAAGAATGTTAGAGAGATTTCATCCTTGTGACTAACCCTAACGATCGATGCAATAAAATTACAGGGTGTAATTTATACAGATTTTAGTCGGCTCGATTCCCGGGTGAAGCAAGAGAATTTTAGAAAATCTTTGAACGCAGTTTTATTTCTATTCAAAAATAAAGAAATGTTTCTTTGGAGTAAAATATGCTATCTCTATTATTTAGAGTACTTTCCCTCCAGGGGGCATTAAAAAATTCCACTCGTTATACAGAGTGGAATATCACCCTTAATTTTTTTGTAATCCAAACATATCATTTTAGTATTTATAACTCCTATAACAAAGAGTATAGTTCAAGATAAGAGTATTGTTCAAGTTTATATAAATATTATAGATCGACTTTCGTGTTTATTTCGTTATTAACTAGGATTTAGTATTGGAGATTAACAAAAACTATTTGGTATTAATTTTATTATGAATAAGTAACTGCTAATAATTTCCGTACAAAAAATAATGATATCCCATTAAAAACGTAAATGTGAAATAAAATCCAAGTCTAAGAGCATCACACATATAGTGTGATAAACCAGCTACCGTGACCTTTATGGTTACGTGCTTCACGTAGTTATGGGCTGCCTCAAACATCAACCATGCCTGTTGTAAATAAGAATATTAATTAGTTGAGAAATTTAGATTATAGATCTATAGAAGAAACGAAAAGTTACCTTGGGTATAACATTTCGATATTCTTCCGGTTTGTAAAATGTCATATAGCGTATATATATATAAGCATCCCGAGCAAAAACACCACAGCAAGACAATACCACTTCATGTATACTTCAAGATACACTTGATTAGTTATAGAGTCAATCATTTTCCTGAAATATGTGCTTATATATGAACTAGTTATTTCCGGTGACTACGTCTGCGTATCTGCATTGTTTTGTTATATCACAAAGGGATTAGGCAGCGTTTTCCAAGTAAAATTCCAGGCGGCTTAACTTTTTCCGATACTTCCAACAATTATCGTTATATTTCAACCAATTAACAAAAAATCATGACAAGTTATATACCTCAACCATCCTTATGAATCACTCTATAAATGAAGGCCGCACGAAAATCCGCTCAGTAGTTTTTGACTTTATCACGAACAGACAGACGGACGCGGCGGAGGACTTTATTTTATAATATGTAGTGATATCAAGTGAGATTGTGGTAACGCTACCATCTAATAATACGTGTGTAACAAATAATAATAAAGGAAAACATTACTGATACGTATAATAAAAATGTAAATTTAGCATGCCTGTACTTACACCTTTTTGTGAAAATAATTTTTGCAAGTAACTAAAACTAATGCAGCTTATTATAACTAACAAAATAGTAGTCGACATGGCGCTCCACCCGATGAAATAACCACAGTGAACGATCAGTACCAGCCTGTCTCTCCAAACAGAGCGTGCTCACGCCCACGCCCGCGTAACCACAGATCACGCCGCCGTGGTCTAGGGATAAATTTCGCTCCCGCACACCGGACTAGGCCCCCCTCGGCAACTGTTCAAGCCTAGGTCCGTTCCGTCGGCGTGGAGCCCTTGAGTACGCTGCTCGCACGATACAGTGACACAAAATCTTACATCACTGCGACAACATTACTCATATCACCTCCACACACGTGCACGCATACACGCTTACACATGCAAGTGGAAGGGTTTTATGTTTTTTCCCTTATCAAACTGAAATAGTTTAGAATATTATCCGATACGAAATATATATGAGTTGTTGAGTTATGTATGCTTGGTACACATATATGTTTCAACAACTCATATATGTAAGAATTTGCTTAGCTTAGTTTAGCTTACATAGGTCGCGAATGGCATGTATCAGGCAACAGCCAAAGCCGAGGTGTGCCGCGCACCCTTGAGCTAGTTGTCAAAATAAAATCGGCTGAGTGCCTTAAGCGCTCGCCTTAGTAGTCCGGTGAAGCTGTTAAGACCTTGCTTGATCAAAAGCGAAGTGAGTACGAAAAAAAATTAGTTTAGAGATGTCTGTCTATCTCTTTGCGCACAACTAAAGTACTATATGTGGGATAAAAAATATTCTCGGGTAACATTTAGTTCTTCTTTCATTAAAATTGTTTCACTTTATAAAGAGTTATTATAATTTGAATAACGGCTCGAGTTAAGTACGGGAGGGTAGATAGGTAAATTGATTTCAATCCCGTCCAAAATAATGAAAACAAAAATACTTTATACAATCTAGGCCCTGAGAAAACACTTCTGAACGTCAAAACCAAATCATCGAGAAGAATCGGCATGAAACTCGATGTGGTTTATCTTTTTTTAACATCATTATTATTACATAGTATAAAACAAAGTCCCCTGCCGCGTCTGTGTGTCTGTCTGTTCGCGATAAACTCAAAAACTACTGAACGGATCTTCAAACGGTTTTCTCCAGTAGATAAAGTAATTCATGAGGAACGTTTTAGTATATAAATTTGTCAAGGTTTTATATAGATTGATTGAAATATAATGATAATTGTTGGACAAGTCGGAAAAATTCAAACGGCTTGGGAGATTGCATCGAAAACGCTGCCTAATCCTTTTAAGATATAACAATGTATGTTGGGTAAATGTAATAAGGTTTACTTTTGTTAGAATAAAAGAAAATGACGTCCATTGAAAATGTATTGACGATTTAATATTATAATGACAATGACATGATACATTTTTCTTTTTCTTTTTAGACAGGTGTATATAATGAAACAACATAGACAATATAGATCTACAAAAATTGTCTGTGAGAGCATATATTTATTTTTTAAGGATAGCACACTATACTCATTATACGTTCTAAAAAAAGTGGCATACAATTTTAAAGCTATTTAGACGTATTGCGTTGGGTTTAAATATGACGATAATTGTTGGACATGTCGGAAAAAGTCAAACCGCCTAGGAGTTTTCATCGAAAACGCTGCCTAATCCTTTTGAGATATAACAAAACAATGTATGTT
>MU158923.1:46236-65659 GCA_015888305.1 Antheraea pernyi
AAAATTGTCTGTGAGAGCATATATTTATCTTTTAAGGATAGCACACTATAATCATTATACGTTCGAAAAAAAGTGACATACAATTTTAAAGCTATTTAGACGTATTGCGTTGGGTTTAAATATGACGATAATTGTTGGACATGTCGGAAAAAGTCAAACCGCCTAGGAGTTTTCATCGAAAACGCTGCCTAATCCTTTTGAGATATAACAAAACAATTTGAAAGCTGGTACTTCCCGTGTGGTCCCATTTCAATTTGGTCCAGTTCCGACAACGGCATCCAGTGCAAAACCGTATAAGTTTTAAATTTGCATTAAGTATGTACACGACAAATAGACGAATAACTCAATATCACGCTAACCGATTTCGATGATTCATTTTTTATTGGAAAGAATGTACTTCAAGGGTAGTTTGATGAGAGTTTGGTTAGGTTCTGATTATGAGATCCGTGACAAAGTAAGAAAACTTTCAAGAAACGAGCCTACTCTGTGCTACTCTGTACAACGCATCTGTGTTTCCTCTCGTGTCGCAATTGTCCATGGGCGGCCGTGATCACTTACCATCAGGTGACCCATATGTTCGTTTGCCACCAATATTATAAAAAAAACTCTTCAATTCTTAGGAGCCTATTGTCCTTATGTTCGATGCTGTGTTGCAACATGACGCAAGCATTGTAATTACATTACTTAAGGTGTATTATATGTAAAGCGATGGTAGCCGAGTTGGTGGTAGAAACTATCGCGGATTATTGATAAGGTTGCGTTCGTACCAAACGTTACTTATTGTACAACCAATTGAAACCATATCGCATACCATACCGATAGATACCATACCGCAAAAATTCGCATATTTTAATATACTTAAGGCGGAACGGAGTTCGCGGGCACTGCTAGTTATTTATATGAGTTACTCCAATTACGAGTTTTTCGAATACCTGCTTTACTATTGATTATATGAAACGTTAAAAACATGTTTCAGCTCTCGTTTAATAACAACAATCACACCGAACTACTTTAACACAATAGCTTGGAACATATTGAAGCCGAATATGACAATTGAGTAACATGTAAAAGTTGTTAAATACACGTTAGCCGACTATTATTTTCATTGTCCATAAATACCTTTAACCTGTGCTTATCATATCATGTGAGTATAGGCACTTATTAATCATATACCACATCGTATATACAATATTAATTTATTTTTTAGAAAATAACAATTCATAGAACTCGAACTTCCAAGGTAAAGTCATTAAACAAACTTCCTAAATCAAAATCAAAATACTCTTTATGCAATTTAGGCCCTGAGAAGGCACTTATGAACGTCAAAACTACCACCGGTTCGGAAAACAACCCAGTCACCGAGAAGAACCGCTAAGAAAATCGATCTGATTTATCCCTTCATAATACATAACATAATTTTTCATTATTACCACATAATAGACATATACAGTTACATTCGTTTTTGATGGACGTCATTATCGTTCACATATTGATCCACCCTTTATATATTAAGACCCGCTTGACATAACACTTGAACTTACTGTCTGGCAAATCAGTCACGTGTTTTGGGACTTTGTTATAAAATCTAACACTATTTCCTAAAAAACGATAACTGGTCTCAGTGAACCTGAAACATGGAGTGATCAGTTTGTTATTGTTTCTAGTATTTACATTATGTCGTTCTTTTACTAAATCCAGATTATCTAAGTTTTTGCGGACACAATTCATGAGACTTAGTCTTTAATTGACACCTAAATAACCACCCTTTATGGATATCAAGTATGTTAATGACTATTATGTCCTCTTACGTGCTATTATGACTTTGAGACGAGACTTTGAGACTTTGAGATGCTTTGAGACTCACCTATGATATATTAGGTTAGAAATTAAAAATGTCGGTGATAGCAAAATGTTTGTATTTGTCTTCTCCAGCTATATTGAATGACCAAGTTTCACACGGTTATGTAGGACCATAGTACTTTTGCGTCAGGATTTGCTAACTATTTTAAAAACACGAAATGCTTGGGCCTGGAATTTTCGAATAGTCAATAAGGGTGAATACTCGAATAGTATGCCCTAACAAAATACTCCACTTCACCGCAGCAAAAATACATATCGCTTATGTATAGTGCTTATAAAAATTAAGATATCTTCATATTTTTTAATACATATGAACCTAATGTTTATAAATAAAACTATAATATTGATGGTTATGGATCAAGTAGCTTTTGAGTGATAAACGTATAATAAGGTCTGCTACCTTTATTATGTTGTTTGTTTTTCGTAAAACGCCGGCATAATCTAAATACTAGAAATTGTAAGAATAGTGAATAGGGAATAGTGTTTGGTTTTACAACAGAGTCCCAAAGGTAATATGCTTAATATGATTGTATGTTTAAGCGCCATGTCAAGGGATTTATGGTATCAAAAGGCTATTATAGAGTGGATCAATATGTTAACGATGGTGATATTTGGAATTGGAACCGGAACGAAAAATTGTAAGGCTAAAAGAGCCCATCAGACTTCTTCTTCTTCTTACCCTTATCCCACATAAGTAGGGTCGGTACAACATGTTTGTCATGTTGTGGTATATGATTTGGCTTCATTTTTACGATCGGCCGCCTGCCTGACATCAACCCTCCTTGGGATTATTTTGTTGTACCACTGTATTTATGATTATTATTATATAGTTACGAAGTCTGATGGGCTCCTTTAACCTTACAATTTTTCATTCCGGTTAAAAACGAAGTTGTTCAAGGTTATGGTTTGCTTGTTATATTGCCATTTTTATGTAACAGAAAACTAGCCAACTTTAGACTATTCCCGAGGACTGCATTCTCTGGGATTTTTTTTCAGGATTCGTGGTTTCAGAGTTCTCTCAGTAATATTAATATGATATTAGATATAATAAACCATTATAAAAATATTAATATTGAAAACTATAATAGAAAAATAAACGCAAATAAAGTGACATGTCGATAACTAATAATAATAATCATAAATACAGTGGTACAAAAAAATAATCCCAAGGAGGGTTGATGTCAGGCAGGCGGCCGATCGTAAAAATGAAGCCAAATCATATACCACAACATGACAAACATGTTGTACCGACCCTACTTATGTGGGATAAGGGTAAGAAGAAGAAGAAGACTATGCTATTTCGTATTTTCTACTTGCAGTATTTAAATATTCTTCGGTGAATTTTAACCGTCGTTTAATGTGTTTATAAATTGTACAGTCAATATAAATTGCTTTTATAGATATTTCGCGTTCTGAAACTGACAACCCTGTTGAATTAGTCGTAATAATCACGGACCAAGTTACACTGGACAATGACCCGGCTATATGAATGTCAAATAGGCAAAGACACACCGACTTATTAACCCATTAATTGGATGTAAGTAGGTTTTTTTTTTTGTGATCTGGTACGTAACTATTCGTTGAATCATTTACTGGACCATTCACTAAACTGTTGAGAAATGGTTCATAGCTTATACAACGCATCTGTGTTTCCTCTCGTGTCGCAATTGTCCATGGGCGGCCGTGATCACTTACCATCAGGTGACCCATATGTTCGTTTGCCACCAATATTATAAATATACATTGTTTTGTTATATCTCAAAAGGATTAGGCAGCGTTTTCGATGAAAACTCCTAGGCGGTTTGACTTTTTCCGACATGTCCAACAATTATCGTCATATTTAAACCCAACGCAATACGTCTAAATAGCTTTAAAATTGTATGTCACTTTTTTTTAGAACATATAATGAGTATAGTCGGCTATCCGTAAAAGATAGATATATCTAACAGACATTTTTTGTAGATCTATATTGTCTCTGTTGTTTCATTATTTACACCTGGCTAAAAAGAAAAATGTATCATGTCATTGTCATTATAATATTAAGTCGTCAATACATTTTTCAATGGACGTCATTTTCTTTTATTTTCAAAAATAATGTCAGAAAATTCACAAAAAAAATCCTAATCACCTAGAGATATAAAATATGCTTTACGATCTATTCAAAAACCTATTAAGTATTCATTAAAAATTTCAATAAAATCGGTCTAGCCGTTTCGGAGGAATTCGAACACAAACACCGTGACATGTGATTTTTATATATTAGAATAAAGATATGAATGTGCATGAAATGCTTAATGTAACTAAAGTATTTAAGTTGATAATTATTAATATTGTATCCGTCTAAATAGCTTCCAAATTGTATGTCACCTTTTTTTTAGAAAATATAATGAGTATAGTTGGCTACCCTTAAAAAATGCCTTCACAGATTTCTTTGTATATCTTCATATATAAATTTATCTTTGTATATAAAAGGGGAATATCCCAATATACATTGTTTTGTTATATCTCAAAAGGATTAGGCAGCGTTTTCGATGAAAACTCCTAGGCGGTTTGACTTTTTCCGACATGTCCAACAATTATCGTTATATTTAAACCCAACGCAATACGTCTAAATAGCTTTAAAATTGTATGTCACTTTTTTTAGAACGTATAATGAGTATAGTGTGCTATCCTTAAAAAATAAATATATGCTCTCACAGACAATTTTTGTAGATCTATATTGTCTATGTTGTTTCATTATATACACCTGTCTAAAAAGAAAAAGAAAAATGTATCATGTCATTGTCATTATAATATTAAATCGTCAATACATTTTCAATGGACGTCATTTTCTTTTATTCTAACAAAAGTAAACCTTATTACATTTACCCAACATACATTGTTATATCTTAAAAGGATTAGGCAGCGTTTTCGATGCAATCTCCCAAGCCGTTTGAATTTTTCCGACTTGTCCAACAATTATCGTTATATTTCAATCAATCTATATAAAACCTTGACAAATTTATATACTAAAACGTTCCTCATGAATTACTTTATCTACTGGAGAAAACCGTTTGAAGATCCGTTCCGTAGTTTTTGAGTTTATCGCGAACAGACAGACAGACAGACGCGGCAGGGGACTTTGTTTTATACTATGTATAATGATAATGATAGTGATCGTAAAACTCGAATACAGTAGTTTTTGAGTTTATCGCGAACAGACAGACAGACAGACGCGGCAGGGGACTTTGTTTTATACTATGTATAATGATAATGATAGTGATCGTAAAACTCGAATATTGAAATCGGTCGAATATTCCATGCCCTAGTTATGGTGCGTATGGGCTCACAACGTAGTTCAGCTAGTTTTTTTTTATATTATAGGATACAAATGAACAGACGGGTTACCTGATGGTAAGTGGTCACTGCCGTCCATAGAAACTAGCAACACCAAAGGGAGTTGCAAGTGCGTTACCAGCCTGTGTTTGGGGAGAGGGAGGAGTGGGGGAAGGGGGGAAGAGGAGATGGGCTTCCGGCACTGTCACTGACCGAACGAAACGCAACAATGCAAGCACTGTTACTTCACGTCGGTTTTCTATGAGAGGGTGGTAGTACCCTGGGCGAGCCGACCCATTCATGCTGAAACCAGTAGTAGCTTCAGCGTGACTCTACCACCTCCAAAAGTAAGTAGTTAAGATTTAAATAAAACGCTTAATATGGTTAAATACATTTATGGATCTTTACACTTGACATCATGATTTGCGTCGTTGCTAATATGCTGTGTTGTGTTGTAGTTCTTCGTGGCTGAAGTATTGGTCCCTATATTAATACTTCTGTAAAGAGAAAAACATGTATTAGTGTGTAATATTCACGGTTCGTCTCCTCGATTTTGTCTGTCTGGCTTTTCTATATGAAAACTGATTATATATTGCATAATAATTCATCTATACATATAATAAAGAATGTAACACTAACGTGACTGTACCTTTTAGATTTTTGTAAAAACAAATGTTTCAGGTATCTTGGAATAAGTAATAAAATACATTTCAATCAATTTTAGAAATGTCTGTTTGTACGAACAAGCATCACTGTTAAAATAATTCGTTCATGATAAAACCTTTTGCGTGAAGTCTTTGTTTCATTAAAAACGGTTCAGTCTATCAAAAATGATTAGACTTTTAATGACGACGCGACTTGATTACGAAAGAAAAATAGATAAATAAATGGACTTTTTTTTTATCGTAGCACGGCAAAGGGACTTTACTGTGCCTGATGGTGAGCACAGTATAATCTAAAACAATGGCGACCACCGAGAGACACACTATCCCTCACCGGTCGCTGCTGTCATGCCGGCTTGCATAAATGTCTCTTCACGTTACGCTTGAAGGACCCCATATTATAGGAAGGAGGGAACACACTGGCCGGGAGATTGTTCCACAGCTTCACGGTACTGCAGAGATAAGAAGTTGCGAACTTTTTAGTTCGTGCCCAGATAGGATTTACCGTAAAACTATGTCTCCGGAGCCCAGCGCGCGTGGTTCGGGTATGAAAAGACTTAATACATTCAGATGACTAGTCGTGGGCACAGCAATAAGTAACAAAATACACTTCAATATTTTTTAGAAATGTCTATCTGTTTATTTAAACACGCATCACTTCTAAAATAAATCATCATTAGAAAAAAATCATAAAGCATATCCTCGAGTGTTACTTAGTTTGTGTTTCATTAAAATCGGTCCACTCTATCAAAAGTTATTGTAATTTGAATGACGGCTCGAGTTAAATACGAGAGAAAAATTGTAAATATTTTGTATTCACTGGTTGTAATTGTGATAAAAAAAAGGGTTTGATAATTCGTCGCGATGCCTTTCTGGTGATCGCTAAGAATGCACAACGGTCGGAAAGATATGGGGAAAAAATAGGACTCACCTTTCGGCTGTTATCACGGTCGTAGGAGGCCTCCTCTTGTTTCACTAACACTTCGGTTCGCACCTTTCACTTCTACTCTCTAATTATATTAATGAATATTTATAATGTAATTTATTATTAATAGTCGATCACAGAAATGTGCGCCGTAGTCAGGTATACGGACTGACTTAAGCACCTGTGAGGGGGTTGAGGGGAAGAAATATAACACTTGATGGATTTAAAGAAGGACGGATAATACCGTTGTGCATTGCAATGCTCCTTAACCACTTTAGCCTAAACAATTTAGTAATATTATAAAGCTGGAAGGTTTGTTTGGTTGAGCACGCTAATCTCAAAAACTACAGTTCCGCTTTGAAAAATTCAGCGTTGATAGCATTATCCAGGGAATTCATTTATCGAGGACGGCTATAGGCTGTAAATCATCACGCTAAGACCAATAAGAGCGGAACACCAAAGAAGAACGTTTCAAAATCGAGGCTTTTTTCCCTTTTGAGAGCTTCCGCTGCGTCTTAGCGTTAGCCCAGACTAAGTTATTCCAAGCGGACGAAGTCGCGGGCAATAGCTAGTTCTTTAATAAAGTAATCATAAATACCCTGTGCGTTGAGCGGTAATCTTTTGGCAAGAGAAGTTTTTACTTCAAAATGTCCACTACGCATGCAGGTGTGGTTAAGATTGTCTAATCGTGGTGTATTGATTGTAAATGCCATACTCACTTTGATCCGAAAAGAAAGTTGGCCAGATTACCAGCAGGCACCTCCACGAACATGTACAGGTATAAAGAGATTGGTACTATAGTGAATACAATACCAACACCATTGAATACCTGCAATGACAACATAAACAAGAAATCAATCAATCCACTCCAAAGTCTCCAACATGCGACTCGAGTTCACTTTAAGCTGATTTTATCTTAGAAAATAAAAATTAGGGTTCCGCGCATTTGTGATCTATACTTCTATAGTAATATTATAAAGCTGAAGTGTTTGTTTGCTTGAACGTGCTAATCTCGGAAACTGCTGGTCCGATTTGATAAATTATTTCAGTGTTAGATAGCTCATTTATCGAAGAAGGCAATATACTATCACGCTAAAACCAATAGGAGCGGAGTATCAATGAAAAATGTTTCAAAATCGAGGTTTCTTTAAGTGTCAGCCCAAAAATAACTATTCCACGCAGGCGAAGTCGCGAGCAGAAGCTAGTTCTTACAAGTAGCTTACAAGTCCATGAAATGTCAGCCACCAATCCATGACATACAGCACAATTTAAACACTGTATCGTTGATTTTTTTTCTAAAGCCACATGCAAAGCGCGAAGTTTGATGGCAGTTTGAAAATTACCTTCTTAACTGAAACGCATTAGTAAAATGAATTATATATATTCACAAGTCACTTACCATTTCAAAAAAATCGTAGGTTACTGGAGATCGCGTTAAATGAGCATGTCTATAAATTACAATCATATTGATAAGGTAATGTATATAACACAGCTTACTGAGAACTTCCCATGGCCTCATCTGCAAAATATAACTGACAATTGCTGGAAAAAAAAATTACGTATCAACAATAATTGAAAAAAAAACTACAAACTACAAAGTAACTATTCCACGCGGACGAAGTCGCGGGCAGAGGCTAGTTCATCTATATATTAAAATCTATGAATAGATGTAAAGTTATTTAATATCGTTATTTCGAAATATAATGTCATATTCTAAGTAAATGCAATAATAGTAAAAAAGTTTAAGTAATTATTTTTCTATACTAATATTACAAAGAGGTAAAGTTTGTGAGATTTGTAGCCCTCTACACACAGATTACCCTTAATCTCAGGAACTACTGGTCCGATTTGAAAATTTGTTCAGTGTTGAGAGCTCATTTATCGAGGAAGGCTGTATGTTATATATCATCACGCTAATCGGAGCACCTATGAAGAATCTTTCAAAATCGTTTTTTCTTCCTTTTGAGAGCTTTGCGTGTTAGTCAGCCCAAGATAACTATTTCACGCAGACGAAGTCGCGGGCAGAAGCTAGTTTTCTAATAAATCCAACGCATTTATACTCAAAATACAAATTTCGAAAGATGTCGCGTTAGATTATGGCAGCGGGTAGAAGGGTCTAAACGATTCCCATGACATTCCACGAGGGGGCATCAAAAAATCGATACATTTATCTTGACTGCAATCGCGGCCCCTTAGGAGGGGTCAACACCTGTCGGAGGAGCAGAGGTTATGCCGATTAGGCAGTCCCTGCTCCTCCGGACAAAAGACGTAAGAAGGTACCATTGGGTTTTTATCCGTGCGAATCGGGCATGGCACATCATCAGTAGCTCAGCAGATACGGATCTCCCCATTAAAAAAAGGAGGCCCATAAAATACTCAAATACGCTTCACGTAATTAATGGATGAACCCTAACGCCGTCTTGAGGACATCGCCTTACTAACAAAAAAAGAATTTTCGAAATCACTCCACAAGTGACGAAGTTCTGAGAGAACAAACATTAAAAAAATACAACGGAATTTAAAATATTTTCCTTCATAAAGTTATTTTATAAACTTGAAGAACAGGGTTTATACTTACGTACGTATCCATACTCGCAGACAGCAATCAGAGAAGCAATGGCAATAGACCACCCTATCTTATGGAGAGCAACGTAAGTGATGGCTTCCATTAAATCGTAATCCTTGTGCACAAACATTCCACCTTCTCTCATCACTTTGTGCATTATAGTAAAAGCTATAGCTGCACCGACAATCGACCATTTCTAATAAAACAAAATATAAGTTTCAATCTTTCACATCTGGCTGTTAAAAGACTTACTCTTTAGATAACGTAGCTATGGAAAACATTTAACTAGGCACGAGTTAAACCTTAGAATAATTACCTTCGTTACAGTATTTCTATAGTCCTCAGGCTTATAAAACGACATCCAATAACCCATCATCATCCCGAGGAGATACACCAATGCACGACAATCTGACCTCACGTATAACTTGAAATACGTTTCGTTGCTATTCAAGTCTATGAGTTTCCTGAAATGAGATTTTGCCAATAATAATTGTGATTATCAAATTAGTTTGAAAATCTGGTGACATTTGGTCCCTGTTCCTAATGAGTCCGAAAATATGGTAAATATACTATGTACTTAAAGTCGCTAAATGAAAAACTGTCAAAGAAGACTCGTCATTTGGTTCCAAAAATTACATCTATACTAATATATAAAGCTGAAGAGTTTGTTTGTTTGTTTGGTTGAACGCGCTATCTCAGGAACTACGAGTCCAATTTGAGAAAATCTTTCGGTTTTTTTAAAGTTTATTTTGTGTTTCCATTCAAAATGTTTATTCTACGTTTGTTTTGTTTCCAATAACTTATTTGCAAGCTTTTACGTATTATAAATATAAAGTGTGTGTATGTAAAATTAAAATAACAACTTTTTGGTGAATGCAAATGGCTACAAATAACAAACAATTGTTTTTTTAATCTTGTCCACTTATAAAAGTAGAGCGATTGTTCGCGACAGTTTAGAGTGACCTGCATTGATAAATAATGTGTGTAAAGTAATTGACAATAGATCTAATATTGTATTAGGTATATTTATAGAGTGCATAGATTTGATAATACAGTTTAATAGTTGATAATAGTTAAGATACACCCATCAGTATGTGTTTTAGGCGATAATAAAGAGATATGTCTGATCGTGTTTTATTTACCACATATAATATCATGTAGAGTTATGGTATTATAGTTAGAGATAGGTATTATAGTAATATGTGGTGTAGTATTATAGTGTTTTGTCTAGAAATAGTATAAGTTTTTAGTTGTAAGTACAAATGTAATGTTTTTGTAAGTAAATAAATAGAAAGCGAAGGGTGACTCATAGCGATACCGCCCCGCCTGTATAGTTAGTTAGGAGGTGCTCTGACACTGCGCACGCAATCAGGGGCTCTGATTGGCGGAGCGCCGCAGGCGTGCGTAAGCGGTTCTTTGTCCCAAAAACGTGCCTCACAGCGGCCTAAAAACCGGCGCGGGCGGTATAGATGTCCTGTTTTGTACGAGTCTGTATACGAGCACATCCTTCGCTGCTCTTTTCTTCAACAAATCTTTTATTGCGAGAAAACCTCAACGTTCGTCAAGTTCAATGTCACCAAGCCATCGTTATAGTTGTGAGTCATTCGGAGGTGGCTTGTGGAGATGGAGGTGGAGGAGATGATGACTTTATGATTAGCGTATTTGGATACCGGGTTAATCTATGTAGGATTGAGCTATCGCTAACTAGGCTGATGCTTCCACAGCAACAAAAAAATTGTGATGACATAATAGCAGCTATTTCTAAGACAAGCTAACTATCAAACATCCTAAAATTGAATACCTGTTACCAAAACCCAATAGGTGTGTTCCGGCAATTATATTTGAGATCCAGCCTCCCTTTATGTTTAGTTTTTTACACCATGTAAGATTGTGATCAAACGCTAAATATACATATACAAATTGAAAAAAAGCTTTTAATCAGTTCTATGACAATGTTCTCAATTAACAACAATATTTATAATTGCACAAAACACATAAGATCTAATTAAAAATGAACACAAGGTTTTATATCAAGTATTGCATAAAAGGAAGTGAATACACAAATAAAAATAGAATCGAGATAAGATACTATTACAACCAAGCTACAAGTCGTTTGAATATATACAGCTCAGAGGCAAATAGTAACAGTATTTAATCCTATAATATTGTAAAGTTTAGAAACCGATAAAGTGACCGTAAGCGCCGTTTCCGTAGCGGTATTTAAAAAGAATGCTCCCACAACATTGCTTTCGTATGAATCAAAGAGCGGTAATGACCAATATAATTATTGTTCCCTATTTGTTAGTGGTAGACAAGTTCGGTCGTAACCGTCCTGGATTGCGAAAGAAAGCGGAGGCAGGTAGCACATTGTTTCCCTTCCCCACTACATCACCCTACATTACCATTAGCGACAGCGGGATGAGGTAGCATGTCTTTTCCCTTCTCAACTATATAACTCGTCCTTGCTAATATCTAGAGAACCTCGTCCCCGCCAACGTCTAGCGCCACGTAGGTATTGAGAAATGAAAAGCGGTAACGGATAATAGTGGAATATACTGGATAATAGTGGCCTCATTAACGCCCTATTATAAAAGATATATCAGCACCAATTTTCTATATGTCGCAATGTTTATATAGTTTTACTTACTGGATGTCATGGAATAATGTAACTGGTATTTCATTCCGATAGGTCACCAAAACAGGTATCAATAATGTGATTAACATGGTGGCCAAAAACAATCGCTTCCCAAGTCTAATGTTCTTCTGATAGATGTAGAAGAGTAAGCTACCAACGATAGCTAATTGGAAGTCGCAAGAAATATACCACGTGGTGATGTAACACTGCAAACGGGTAACATGGTTTCGTTTATTTCTCTAGAACTCCGGTAAAGAATTTTTCTTTTACAAGAATTAGATTTAGATAGTGTTGAGAGTTGTACATAACATGTATTTAAAACAGGATCCAGTTATTTACATTATCCAGGTTCTTCAATATCACATACATATTTAAATATACAAACAACAGAACTCCATATAAGCCCTATGATTTTTTCCAAAAAGAAATACAGATTTCCAACTTATTAACAAATGCAGACGAAAATTTTATGGAAAAATTCCTTTACATTAATAACTACTAAGGCTAATTCAAAGACCTTTAAACTTTGAAGTCACCGTAGTGACATATCTAAAGTGTAGATTCTTGTACCAACAGATTCAGAAAGAAAAAGTGGATAGATTATTTGGCCCAATTACATCACATCTGGTAATAAAATGTACCACATAAAAAAACCTTACTGTCTCTACAGTTTCAGAGTAATTGGTCATCATGAGAAGGTTCATCCACCACGTTGTTTTGCAGAAATCTTGTTGCTCCCAACTGAATCTTCGCCAAAGTGGTCCACTGCCAGTATACTTATGCACTGCTATCAAGTAGAATATGATGACTGCTAAAGGGAAGGCCATTCTGAAATTAGAGAATCTTAGTTTAAACCCTAATGTATTTTTACGTTATTCTGTTAATTATTTCCAAAAATTCGGGTTATATTCAGAAAAATTATGAATATACTAGCTGTTACCCGCGGCTCCGCACGCGCTTTTTAAAAAATGTATTAAAGAAATGGAAAATTGTGAGTGGGTGTGTACATTACAGAAAAGTTTTTTCAAAAACATTTGTAACTACGACACTCACGCCAACTGTAACATGTAACGTGTACATTAGATATATGAATACAAATAGTATATCGAGTGGGATGGGATTTATCATAAGCAACATAGCTGGAACTTCAACCTACTATATACCAAACTCAGTACTCACTAACACTATATAAGAAAGTAATGAAAATTATAAGCTATACATTATCGAACAATATATCTTAAATCTTTTATTTTATAGATAGATATAATATGCCCGTATTGTCGATATACTTAAGTTATTCTTATACGTTGCTATAATAACTGAGTTATGTAGAAGCAAACGTGGTAAATAAGACAATATAGCCGCCAAATTGACCAAAAAGATGATATAATTCATATTACATACAAATATATGACTTTCAATTATGTATATCTATTCTTGGAGTCAGTAAGGCACACGTCTCACGTCATCAATTTCACATGGACTAATACATAGGTAGCAGTCAATCACTACATAGTGTACCAATTCAAATAAAAAGAGAATCATTAAAATCGGTTCATAATTAACTAAAATATCGATTAACATGCATGAAAAAAATATATACAACCGAACATAGTAACCTCCTCCTTTTTCGAAGTCGGTTAAAAAAGTCCTCTGTCAGCTTATCTGTTCGCGATAAAGTCAAAAACTACCATTTTCATGCTGTTTTCACCAGTAGATAGAATGATAATTCATGGGGAAGGTTTAGGTATAATTTGTCAAAGTTTTCATTTTATTATCCGGGCGCGACAACGTCTTCCGAGCCCGCTAGTTATCTGCCCGTAAAAGCCCCGTGAAAGTCGGTCCAATCAATTAGGAGATAGTAGGATATTGCGGACAAAGTCTTGAGAAACAAAATAAAATAGTTACTTCTTATAAGGTGAGTTATCTTCCAGTGAAAGTCCCGTGAAAATCAGTTCAAGCATTACGGATATTCCACTGCGGCCGAAGGCGAATAAAAAACCTAAATTACTTTTTATAAGGTCTGTTATCTACCAGTAAATACCCCGTGAAAATCGGTCCAACCATTTTGGAAATAGCCATGCGGACGAAACCGCGGACAAATAAAATAGAATATGTCAACCGCTATAATTTCGGCTATCTGGCAGTAAAAAGTAAAATTCCCGTAAATATAGGTCCAGCCGTTTTGGAGATAACCCGCAACAAACAAACAAACAGAGAAATATACTAATAAATATAGACAAAGTATAAAGAAATTTTTTTTTGTTCATTTGTAGCCTTAACCATTAATCAAAAAGTTGTTATTTTAATTGTACATACATAAACTTTATCTTTATAATACGTAATAGAGAACAAATAAAAAATTAGAAATAAAAGTAGTATAAACTTTTTCCATAGGAAAACAAAATAAACTTCGAAAATGTTTGCGATAGAAACTTACCACGTTACCATGGCAACGTATATAATACTAACGCTAACGAAATCTTTATTTGAACAATTTTGTTTTATGATTATGAAGACTAAGAAAATAATAATGATGGATAAAATAATGTACGACATATTATATAGAAGATTTGGCGCTTATGCCTTTATTGTAACTTAGACATGGAATAAAATTGATTAAAGGATATATAAGAAATACCTATATTGACAACTTCAGAATTGGCAGTATGGATTAATTCCTTCGCCTGTCCTATTGAACGAATATTATTACTACTACTAACGAAATCTCTCAAAAGGAAAAAAGTGCCCGATTTTGAAACGTTCTTCATTGGTGCTCTGCTTCTATTGGTCTTAGCGTGATGATATATAGCCTGTAGCCTTCCTCGATAAATGAGTTATTTAAAACCGAAGGATTTTCTCAAATCGGACTGGTAGTTCCTGAGATTATTAATTACTTTTTTAAGGTCTGTTATCTACCAGTAAATACCCCGTGAAAATCGGCCCAAAGTAATGCGGACGAAGCCGCGGACAAATAAAGTAGAATATGTCAACCGCTATAATTTCGGTTATCTGGCAGTAAAAAGTAAAATTCCCGTTAAAATAGGTCCAGTCGTTTTGGAGATTACCCAGGACAAACAAACAAACAGACAAAATATAATAATATAAAAATATAGACAAAGTATAAAAAAAGTTTTTTTTGGTCATTTGTAGCCATATCCATTCATCAAAAAGTTGTTATTTTAATTGTACATACACAAACTTTATTTTTATAATACGTAATATAGAACAAATAAAAAATTGGAAATAAAAGTAGTATAAACTTTTTGAATTCGAAAACAAAATAAACTTTGAAAATGTTAGCGTTGATACTTACCACATAACTTCAGAATTGGCAGTATGGATTAATTCCTTCGCCTATGAACTATTTGAATAGGAAAAAAAAACTTTGAAAATGTTAGCTTTGATACTTACTACATAACTTCAGAATTGGCAGTATGGATTAATTCCTTCGCCTGTCCTATTGGACGAATATTATTACTACTACTTACTACGTTACCATGGCAACGTATATAATAATAACGTAATCGCTCAAAAGCAAAAAAAGTGCCCGATTTTGAAACATTCTTCATTGGTGCTCTGCTTCTATTGGTCTTAGCGTGATGATATATAGCCTATAGCCTTCCTCGATAAATGAACTATCTAAAACCGAAAGACTTTCTCAAATCAGACTGGTAGTTCCTGAGATCATAGCGTTCAACCAAACAAACAAACAAACAAACTCTTCAGCTTTATATATTAGTATAGATATATATATAGGAAATTTAACGCAAAAATAAAATTGTGTAGGAGCTTATTATCATTCCAAAGTCCATATAATTGAAGTTGACTTTTAAAATTACCATATAGGCACCGCATCACTTAAACGGTAAAAAAATTCGAACTACGCCTTCTTAAAATCCTTAAAAAGAACTTACCTTATATATCGCTTTATCAATCCAGTTAAAGGGTCCTTCCGCTTTCCAGATATTAGTCCCTTCATCAATAACAATCCAGATATAAATAAGAATGTATCTATTACGATATCTACACGAGTCATTAATATTCCTAACCCTGTCTCCAGATCCTGAAATTGTATTAGAATATTTATGTTACTGCTGGGATAGATGGATAAAAGTACTCCGATTTAGAAATATCAATCAGTCATAAACTTTCTAGTTATATATTACGGTACCCTAAGGTTGTTCAGAGATATTCTATCCCACCCGCCTTCTCAGTGTGGCTTGATTGATAGCATGCCTAACAACATGTAAGAGTGTAAGGGCTGTTGAATAACATCATAAGACATGAGACACACAAGCCAACCTCACCTGTGTGCACCCTGCTGAATAACGAATTGCTTTGCTTCTGCGGGTCGCGTTTCGGAATCATCTTGTGCATATCCAGCTTTTCACAGGCCAGCATGACAGCGGCGACCGGCGATGGATAGTGTTTCCCTCGGTGATCGCCAATGTTTTTGGATTGTACTGTACTTACCATCAGGCATAGTGCGGTCAATTTACCGCGCTACAATAAAATGTCATAGGAGGCAAACAGACAGCTAGTTTACCAGAGGTTAAGTAATTCTCACCGTTCATAGACACTCGCAACACCAGAGGAGTCGCAAGTGCGTTGCCAGCCTGTGTTGGGAGGGTGTGGGAAGAGAAGGGGAGAGGAGGAAGGGAAAATTAGGTGAGCCTCCGGCACTCTCATTGACTGAACGAAACGCAACAATGCAAGCACTGTTAATTCATGTCGGTTTTCTGTGAGAGGGTGGTACTATCCGGGGCGACCCGACCCATTCATGCTGAAACCAGTAAAAGCTTCAGCATGGCTCTACCACCTATGATGTCAGGAGTCGTGAGATGTCAATCATATCAAATAAAATGATTACCCTATCAATTTCCAGTCCGTTGATAATGCCTGGTTGATTCTTATAATATAAGTAATGCGCCACGATAGTTGTTCCAGTACTTAGAAACTTTAAACCGTTCAATGTTTTTATCTCACCTTTTTGTACTTGGACCAACCCTTTCCAATTTTTATTCAAATCAAAACAACTTAATAAACAATTTACTGAAAAATAAACGTATGTAAAATTATATTTGCATAGAACTTGATTTCCTATATTTTTATATTTTGATCAGGATGATTATATATATCGGTGGAGCCACTATTGACCTGTGATACCACGCTATTGACTATATCGGGGGTGTTACTAATGACCTCAAACGCTATTGGTTGAAGTTATCGGCTGTTTACGTATCTTGACGCCATAACAGGTAACCGATGACGAGATGCTGGGTATACTCGCTCAGACAGTTAAGCTAGTCACACCTACGGATAATTCGTCGTAACTATAGTCAGCGTTGTGTTTCTGTGTCCGTTAACGTTTTATTTGATTATTCTTGGTGAATTGTTCGATGAAATCATAACCATGATGTCACTATGGATGGTATCATAGTTCTACACTAACGCCATTTTATCGCTGCCCCAACATATACACACAGAAATTGTAAATAAAACTTTGGTTTTGAAGCTTATCATAGAATCTGATGTACAAATTAATAAGAGACATAAAACCACATTTCAGTTTATTTAATCGTATGGCTATTGGTATATTTACCGTTGCAAAGTTCAATTTATGAAAGAAATGAAAGGAACAATGTAACAAAATTTGTTACTCTTCAGAAATACCCAGGGAGCAGGTGCAGGGGAATGAGTGGTACACTTCATGAGGACACAAAAAATATCTTTTATCATTAAGTTTTCATTTATGAGAATAACAGCTTACAACAGACTACATGAAACTCAACGATGTATCGATATGATAAAATAAGTGCGTGCGTACAAAGTACGCATGTCAGAAGTGAAACTTCTTTGGCGAACTAATTTATAAAAAAAAATCAAAATTTAAATTAAAATAATTTAATTAAATCAATTAAATTAATTTAATTTAGTTAATTTTTTTTATTAAATGGATAATTATAGAATAAATATAATTATAATATGATTATTTTAGAAGACTTATAAATTAATTCTTTAATTTCTTATTTTTATTTTATTATAAACTTTAGATTTCCGAGACTTGAAAAATAGATGAAAAAATCTGCTTTTACTGCAAATGACGTCACTTCCGTTGCATACCTGCGTGACGTTACCCTCATGCGCCTAAAGAAGTTTCACTTCAATAAACTTCCTAGCATACCAATAACTGCATAGACGACTAATTTGATTACCCCAAGATTGTAGAAAAAAAGAAAGATTTCCCTTATCTACCTACCTTATATAATTAAGCAACCTTGTTACCTATGTTGTACTAACAGGCGCAAGTTTCAAAATAAATACATGCGTAATAAATCACTACTTTTACACCGGTAGTCGATTTCTTGTATGTATATCGATTCCACCACAATAATAGCAATTAAAAATATGGTACCTAACGAATCGTTAAAGACTAATTGTCAGGAATTCGGTATCTTAACTCTGCCCTCCCAATATATGATAATCTAATGTATAATCGCAAAAATTTAGGTAAGGTGGTGTTGGCGACGCACACGACGATAAGTAGCTTACACATAGTTTTATACATAGAGTTATTGATATTTTATAGAGAGAGCATAGATATAGATTTATATACATTTAATATAGATTTTTAGATAATTCACGCGATCATAATAGAATAGAGATATAGAATTGTAGGTATGTTACGTGTGTATCGAGTTATTGAATATGGAATTATAAATGTGCTATTTATAGTAATAGGGAGTGAATTATGGCGTAACGTAATATTCAATAGTATATAACGTGTGTAATTCTATCATGTTCTCTCTACGAATGTTTCCATGCACACACGTTATATATTCCATACGACATAATTTTAATCTATTCTATTATGTAATTCCCTATTTAATGCGAATGTAATCTATAAGTCACCCTATACTAACACATAATTCTATATAATCCATAATTCAGTAATTATATGCATGCATAAGTCCCTATTTATCTATTAATATATACGATTCTACCTATAATTCACATATTGTATAAATTGATACACACATCATTCTATAAATCAATACATACTGCAATTTATATTCAATAATTCTACAAATCTTTCTCTATATCCATAATTCACTCCCTATTACTATAAATAGCACATTTATAATTCCATATTCAATAACTCGATACACACGTAACATACCTACAATTCTATATCTCTATTCTATTATGATCGCGTGAATTATCTAAAAATCTATATTAAATGTCCATAAACCTATATCTATGTTCTCTATAAAATATCACTAAATCTACGTATAAAACTATGTGTAAGCTACTTATCGTCGTGTGCGTCGCCAACATCCTCCCCCTCGTGCGCAGCACCAACTCCATGTCCTGGCGACGCCGCTGCATCTCCTCGCTCTGATGGTGTCACCGCAGGCTCGTCGGTAGCTCGTCGCTTGTTGCTCGCCGACGCTGGA
>MU158923.1:66299-94035 GCA_015888305.1 Antheraea pernyi
CGATAAACGACCTATCTAACACCGAAATAATTTTTCAAATCGGACCAGTGGTTCTTGAGTATGCGCGTTCAAGCATACAAACTATTCAGTTTTATAATATCAGTATTAGATATAGTTTATACGTTACTACGATTCCGTTTGACTTGATTGATATCTAATTTACAATGCGACGTGGCTCGAGGTCATGGATTCGAGGGATCTTCAAGCAAATTTACTTATATAATCTAAATACTATAAACTGTGACAATATGGTCGTCACGTTTTGTAGACTAAGTAGGTTTTACTTACAGTTTTTTAGGTAATAGTGTTAGGTTTTACAATAAAGTCCTGAAGCATATTACCGATTTGCCGGACTGTAAGTTTAAGTGCCATATCAAGCGGGTTTTGGTGTCGAATGGCCATTATAGAGTGGATCAATATGAGAACGATGGTGATGTTGTATGTATATGTATTTTAAAAATACATATATGTTAAAGAGATGATCCCGATCGAGTTTCTTGCCGGTTATTTTCGATGACTAGGTTGTTTATCCGAACCAGCGGAGTTAGTCTTGAAGTTCATAAGCGCCTTCATAGGGCCTACAATGAATAAAGTATTTTTGAATTGATTTGATTTGAAACTATCTTGATCATGTTTTTTTTATATCATAGAAGGCAAACGAACAGTTGGGTCAGCTGATGTTAAATGATTACCAGTGTCCATAGAAACTTGCAACACCAGGAGAATCGCAAGTGCGTTGCCAGCCTGTGTTTGGAGGAGGGGGAAGGGGGAGTGAGGCAGGGGAGAGAGCGAAGAAAGGTGGGTATCCGGCGCTCTGATTGACCGAACGAAACACAACAATGCAAGCACTATTACTTCACGTCGGTTTTCGATGAGAGGGTGGTACTACCCCGAGCTAGCCGAGCCATTCATGCTGAAACCACTATTAGCTTCAGCATGGCGTTCTACAACCTACATATATATTCTATAACATAACTTTAAAGATCTAATTAATTTCATACGAGCTCTTGAATCGTGAGAGTTTTCACTATATTAACTGTAATAAAATATCTGTAGTTCTGTCTGTCTTTTTTATGGTAGTTCTATATTATAAAAGTGACTGGTTACGAATGTGGCGTTAAATGTTTTCTGTTTGTATGTCTGTTGTTTTGTATGCCCGGATTGAACTAAGAAAACGACAGAATAAATGTTGTACATGGTAGGTAGGCTTTACCGTTACTAGAATGCCCATATATATTTTCCAATATAGAAAAATATTCAATTAAATATATTTTTCCTATGCTCAACAGACTTTTACAAAAGTATTCATAAGAATTGAATGACAACACATTTTTGAAATCTTAATATATTTTAGCACTTGACTATAATCTTATTGTAAGCCTAAAGATACGAGCTCTCAAAACCAGCTTCCCAAACGTTATACGTGCTTGTTAACACATTTTCCGCATTAGGGTGGTAACTACTTGAGCAGGTATTAGACATTTTTTATCACCAGTTTATACAATTTAATTTAATTTTTGAAACAAATTGAATAATGGTGGTTGTTGGCGACGCACACGATAAGTAGTTTATAAATCGTTTTATACATAGATTTATTGATATTTTATAGAGAACATATATATGGATTTATCGACATTTAGTATAGACTTTGTTAGATTTAATTCATGCGAGTATAATAGAATAGATATATAAATTGAATATAGAATTGTAGGTATGTTGTGTGTGTATTGAGTTATTGAATATGGAATTATAGATGTGCTATTTATAGTAATAGGGATTGAATTATGGATATAGAGAAAGATTTGTAGAATTATTGAATATAGATTGATATATGTTTTGATTTATATATAGAATGATGTACTCGTATGTATTGATTTATAGAATATGTGAATTATAGGTAGAATCATGTAGATTAATAGAGAAATAGGGACTTATGCATGCATAGTATTACCGAATTATGGATTATATAGAATTGTGTGTTAGTATAGGGTGACTTATAGATTACATTCGCATTAAGTAGGGAATTACATGATAGAATAGATTAAAATTATGTCGTATGGAATATATAACGTGTGTGTATGGAAACATTCGTAGAGAGAACATAATAGCATTACACACGTTATATACTATTGAATATTACGTTACGAGAATTATACGATCATATAGAACGGCAAATATGGAAGATTGTATAATTTAATATAGACAAACGTAATGGTTATAGAGGTACAAATTTTACAACGGTTACTCGTAACGGATGTCTTTTATCTCAGGATTTTAGTAATTACAACGGTTTTTAAGAGATTTAATAATTATATGGACAAGGACAAATTTTATGCCGGCTGCCCTTTGTAATACTATTTCCTAGAGACTAGGTGGTGGATTTTGCCTTTGAATAAAGCAATATACTTGAATAGAGTCCGTTGATAATATTTGTTAAGACGTTACGGTATCCGAACGAGCCCAATAAAGCAATATATTTTATTTTAGGGTAATTGTACAAACAATTGTCGAAAGATGTAACTCCAACGGGATTTTATGGCTTTTACAGTAAAGAACCTACAGGTTCTCACGCAACGGCGTTGTAAACAGAAATTTCTAATTTTATTATGTATCGTTGTGAAATAAAATATGAATGAAATTAATATTATAACAAGGAATATATATGTATTACTGGCGAACATAACGTAACGATATGTAATATATAGAGTAAATGTGAATGTGAATATAATATATAGAGATTAATTATGTCACCCTATACAGATCGATGTAAATAACACACTGAAAATAGATTTACATATGAATATAAGTTAAGGTTTATGTAATAAGATTATTATAGAGTTATATAGAATTATAGAATAGAATATAGAGTTTAGTGCAAACCGGCGCTTAATATAGAGATAGCTTTATTCATATGTAAGATAGATATAAGATGTAAATTTTATAGTATAGATTGCATGCAAATAGATGATAAGAAATTGATATTATAGATATTTGATATATAAAAATATGATAAATAAATAGGAACGCGATATCCGAGCCAACGTATAGAGTCACGACGTCGGGGTACCGTTAGTCGCCGGCCCGATTTGCTTATAAGCACGTCCGCGCGGTACATAGATCGTAGTTTGATAGCACATCTCATTGAGATAACAACGTAGTTCGATTGCATATCTCAGTGAGTAACATAGAGTAGTTTGATTGCACAAGGCATCGTAGTAACATAGAGTAGTTTGAGTGCATATAAAGTGACAGTAATATCGAATAGTTTGATAGCACATCTTATTGAGATAACATAGATCGTAGTTTGATAGCACATCTCATCGAGATAACAACGTAGTCTGATTGCACAAGGCATCGTAGAAACACCGAATAGTTCAGTTGCATAGCTCATTGAGATAATATCGAGAAGTCTTCATCGTGAGTAGTAGCTCTGTTGGCTCGGGGACGCGGTCATTATATGAGAACAACGGTGTTTTCTTGCGACCACCCCGACCTCCGCTTCGTAACCACCACCTTCATCGGCTGACTCGTGCATCGTTGCACATCACCGAGGCACCTGCAAGACATCCACCGGCATCCGACTGTCGCCACCGAGGCGGGCTACCGGCGCTCTCGCTACCACCTTCGAGAGTTCTACGCCCGCCCACCGCCGGGGAACGTCGCCTCGCCTCACGTCTCGCCTCATTTCCACCTCACCCCGCCTAACCGCGGGCCGGTGACGTACGAGGGCGAGAGGTGTCGCCATATTGAAAGGCGGCCCCCCCAATAGGTGGATTCAGTAAAAAACTTAATTGAAATACTAGATTACATATAATATTAATTTACAGTAGCAAATTAGTCATTCTATGTTTCAGGCTCACTAACACCAATAACAGTTTTTTTGGAAAAGTGTTAGGTTTTATAACAAAGTCCCTAATACATTACCGAAGTGCCATATGGCGAGGTCAAGCACCATGTCAAGCGGGCTTTAATGTCTAAAGGTTATAGGGTGGATCAATATGTTAACTATCGTGACGTCTGGAAATGATGCCTATCTCTATGCATCTCTAAAAAATATGTATCATGGAAAGATAAACCAGATCGAATTTATTGCCGGTTCTTCTCGATGAACGAGTGGTAGCTTAGACGTTCATAGGCACTTTCTCAGGGCCTAAATTGAATGGTGTATTTTTGATATTGAACAACGTTACATACTGGATGAAGATAACGATGTGCATATATGCGCGACCAAGTAGCAAAACATGGGAATAGCTTATCAAGTTCTGTCAAAAGGAGATGTCGTATTTTACATAAATTTTTCGGTAATTGAATTATACTCTATTTCATATCGGGTTTAATACTTTTTTGGGGAAATATTATAAAGTGTTAGGAAAATTGTGTTCACCTGATGAATTTTTATTTTCACTTCCAGAACGAAACGTCGCTAACATTGACGTCATTGTTAAAATCACCAATAAAAATCTGTAAAGGTAAATACTTTCATTTATTATTAAACAAAGCTTCCTACATATCTGGTAGCCTACTAGAATTTGCCTGTATATTCGCGAATCGATAATCTAATCGGCACTTACGTATTAACACCACCGCAACTGAGATGCGCTCGCTGACTGTTCCCGCGATCGGTTCCGCTGTCTTTATTTCGCAAGTCTTATGGATACACCATCCTCTCGGGGGAGAAGGTGGGTTATGTCCGACTCGCATTGAATAAAACCTCACGGTGTACATCTGTCGCTATAGTTGGGGCGGCACGAGATCTCTATAGACTTCATCGTCCCGCCCCAGCGGTTGGCCCAGCAGCGAAAGCGCCGCCACCGGGCCCCGTCTTGTTAGGAGATAGCCGGGTACACACCGGCCGTCTCCTCCGTTCGCAGACCTGTGCAATGGGAAGATGGGTCCCCCGAACAACCCTCCCTGGTCCGGCTACGGTGGGAGGAGGCGGTCAAACTGCCGCCTGCTTCTGCCTGTCCTCCGTTGGCGGAGAGGGTCACTTTGAGGATCCTGCTCACGGACCCTCTCCGCCGCCTCCTTCTGCGAGACGACTTCTTCGCATGCTTACGGCCATGCTCGGCAGTGAGAGATCTTGTCCTACCGTCGCAGCCGGAGTGCGACGTTGCTCCTTCCACGCAGCACACTCAGACAGAGTGCGCTGCGCGGTGTCCGGGTCAACGCCGCACTGATTGCATACGGCGGTCGGCTCCCTGCGTGCTATCCGGTGCAGATACCAACCGAAAGTTTAACCTAACCTAAACGAACCAAGATGGCCGCGACAGTGGTCGGCGACCGTATCTCAGTATACGTAAGTACCATCTAATCCAATTTACCAATGATGTTTATTGAAGAGGAATATCTAGAAATCATTACAGAAAATTAAAAATTAGATACGTACAGAAAAGCATAGAATTCATAAGAATACTCGACACTTTCTCCAGCAAGCTGGCAGGAGTCTACGGTGATGTGAGGCTCTGGTGTGTTTGGAGATAAGTGCTGCGTGCGGACCATTACTTGTACCAGCTTGCGTATAGAACGCTGCGAGCACTCGCTCGGCAAACACACACCCCATGTCAGCACGTTTAAATATCGACCATACTTCGAAGTCATCTACGGAAATATTTGTTTTACTCTTATTATTATATTTCATTGTCTCATATTCACATCATTATTACATTCATCGTCTTACCATAATCCCAGCTAAGTAGGGTCAGTGCACTAGTATATTCTACTCTCCTTTATCAGTAGTCAACTTGGTATTCACAACTTTCCTATATACATTAGTCTACAAACAATCCATCCATATTCAGTCTTTCTCTACTTATATTCATACACCCTCGTACTTAACACTCTCTTAACTTTAAGACTTTCATCCCTCCTCATAGTATACCCAAACCATCCTAGCTTATTATTCCTCAGCTTCTCTGTTACTTGTTTTTATATTCCTTCATAGAACCTTATTCCTATTAGTTTTTTTATCCTATCCAATTTAGTTACACCACACGTTCATATTAACGTTGCAGAAGCGATGATTGCTTAGGTGATAGCGGTGTGTTCGGACACAGCGCCGATAGACGTAGATTCGAATCCTAACAACTAAATCGGAGTTTACGGTGAAGGAAAACATCGCTATGAAACCAAATCGCATGGTAGTAGGATTTTTTCTTATTCCGCCTGGCTATCTACCACCCTCAAGTTGAAAGTGCATCGCCAAGGACCTGCTGGTATGTTCCAGAAGCTGCTTTTAAAAACCAAACCCATGTAGGTTTATTGTGTTTACTATTTTAAACGTCCTTATTTAACATCAGACGATATTGCAGTGAAACATTAAAACCTACAAAATAGTTAAACATAAATACATTCGCATGTCTGCCACTTACAATTATTTTTTCAACATTGTCTCTCATAAACCAGCACACAGCTTTATATATGACAGGTATTATATATCAAATAATAAGAAAACTCGAAAATAAGACACAGGTTAACTTACACCGAAGTATAAGTCTGTTGTACTGTAAGGGTCTAATGGACCGGTATACTTCTTTGGTGTCGCCAGGCTTAGATGTACGTCCGCAAGACAGTATTGCGTGCGGAGATGTGGATGAGAATGCAGCCACGGCGGTTGAATACATTGATCGAAACTCCCTAGCTGGTATTGGGAGCCGTAGAAAAAACCTGTAGGCTGCTGCATCGAGTCCCATACTGGAAAGAGATTATGTAGACAAAAATGAAAAGGTTGCACTTAAAATTTATAAACGTATATTCTTATGAAAGAAGGTTATTTACTCCAAGTAGCCCAAAGTGTAGAGTTCTTGACACCGTGTAGTACTGCCAATGTCGCCTCGAGGCATGGCATTTCTTCGTGGTCCCATTTTTCAAGCTGCACCGCTTCTAACAATGGATCTACGTTTGTTAATCTTCCATCCACTTTATTTATCTCTAAGTCATCTTTCGTAACGGCAGTAGCTGCTAAAAGCATTGAATTATTTGAAAGTGTTACACCAGGGTATTAAAATTTCCTCTCGCCAAACGTGGTACAGTCCGCGAGACGTAAGCTGAGCTTTGCATTCGTGTGAGTGATTACCAAAAGTAGAGTCAGACAAAAAACTATTGAAAATAAATGTTATTAGGTTTTATTATGTTCATTGTACATAATATAGTGAGAGAGGTATTCGAGTTTAAAAATAAAATAAAACTAAATAAGATAAATTGTAAAAATAAAGGTCAGCTATGATATATGCCTAATGAATAAGTGTAAATGTGTATATAAGTGTACGTGTAAGTGTGAGTAAGTCAGAGATCAATAAATAACATGTAATAATGTAGTGATACTTGATATGTCTTCAACGTTCATATCTCTAAAATAACTTTTGGCGTTTTGTTAATCTCGAGGGCCCGTGTTGATTGTGGAGCGAAATAAAATACAGAAGGTTCTACTGAATCTCCTTTATACTAATATGGTTGTAGCACACTGTTGTACAAATGTAATATTTAACATAATATGTCGTCTTTTACTACGTTCCTACGCGTTCCGGGTGATGGGTGATAATGAGAGATCTGGGCAGCGCGTAGGTTTTTTACATTTTTAGGCACCCGGCTACAGGTCTTTTGGGTGCCTTATCGCCAGCAACGTTGCCGGTCTTATATGCTAAGATTTATTAACTAACGATATTACAATAAAGCATTAAGTATGATATCAATAAAGGTCGGAACGCCACAAACTATTAAAATTTATTTTACTTGGTTATTTAATGATTTTCGTATTCTTCGTTTGTTTGTGTTGGCAGCCGTTTCACTAATAAATCGAACACAAAAACAATATATTAAGAATGAAATGCGTGATGTTGCTATCAGTACAAGAGGTGAAGTTGTGCGTCGTGAACGTGCACTCACACAAATGCAAAGCTCAATATACGTTGAGCGGTCTTTAACATATTGTAACCAATGATATTTTTTTTATATCATAAGTGGCAAACGAACAGGTGGGTCACCTGATGTTAAGTGATGACCACCGTCCATGGACACTAACAACACCAGAGGGGTCGCCAGTGCCTTGTCACCCTTTGGGGGGAAGCGTTAGAGGAGGTAGAGGGAGAGGAGAGAGGAGAGGGGAGGGGAGATGGACCTCCAGCGCTCTCACTGACCGAACGAAACACAACAATGCAAGCACTGTTACTTCACGTCGGTTTTCTATGAGAGGGTAGTACTACCCCGGACGAGCCGACCCATTCATGCTGAAACCAGTAATAGCTTCAGCGTGGCTCTACCACCATGTTATAAGTAAAAAGCGGTAGCTTCGACAGCGCCTTGTTTAAACTTGGCTAACTAGCTTATTTTTGACGGCTGTTCCGTCAATCCGCCCGTATCTAAGCAACATATAACTATTTCTTCTTCACCACCGGTATTAAAGATACACCATCTTACTTCCACATTTTATAAAAGACAGTGGAACGGCACAATGTTACTTTACGTATGTCTGCGTTATCATGCCATTTGGATTGCCCAAATTTTATGCAGATAACGTATCTACGCCTTTTTACTTATATTATCATTAATTGTAACTAAACTAAACACTATAGGTTGTAGAGCCTTTTTTTTTTTTTTTAACGTGGGGAAATCCCTTATGGGTACGCCACCCTCCCGGGGGAGAGGGGGGGTTATGTCCGAGTCGCACGGACTAAAACCCCACGGTGTACCGACAGACCGTTTTGTGGGGGCGGCAAGGGATCGTTCAAGCTAATCAACCTTGTAGAGCCGCCCCCACGGTCCGCCCGGCGGAAGGTGACCGCCGGGCTCCTACCTATAGAGGGACAGACCGGGTACACACCGGCTGCCCCCCTTCGTCCGCCGGACCTGTGCAATAAGGAGATGGGCCCCCCGACCCATCCCCTCAGGTCCGGCTACGGTGGCAGGAGGAGTTGGGCGAAGCGCCTTCTCCTCCTGCCTGTCCTCCTTTGGCGGAGACGGCCACTTTGAGGGTCTGCCTCGCGGGCCCTCTCCGCCTCCTCCTTCTGCGAGATGACCTCCTCGCAGAAGGAGGCCATCGCTCGCCAAGCCTGTTCGCTGCCGAGCATGGCCGAAACCACGCTCGGCAGCGATAAGTCCGTTCCTACGGCCGCCGCCAGGATGCGGCGCTGCTCCCCCCACGCAGCACACTCAGACAGCGTGTGCTGCGCGGTATCTTCCTCAGCGCCGCACATAGGTTGTAGAGCCTGCCTGAAGCTATTATCTATACTAATATTATAACGAGGTAAAGTTTGTGAGTTTGTGACGTTGTAGTGGGTAATCTCAGGAACTACTGGTCCGATTTGAAAATTTCTTACAGTGGTATATAGCTCATCTATCGAGGAAGGTTATAGGCTATATATCATCACGCTAAGACCAATAGGAGCGGAACACCAATGAAGAATGTTTCAAAATCGTTTTATTTTTATTTTCTGGAGAGTTTCCGCTACGTGTTAGTGTAAGCCCAAAGGAACTATTCCACGCGGACGAAGTCGCGGGTAGAGGCTAGTACATTATATACATAAGACAATCAAACTATGCTTACGTTGACGACGTAAACAGGGTGAGAGTACTTTAAAAGCACTTAAAAACTAGCTTTTGTTCGTGCCTTTGCTCGTGTTAATGTAAATTTGATCGAGGACAGAAATAGTAATTTTTTTTCGGGATAATATGCGTATATAATTATTATTATTGCTAGTAGTAGTAGAGTAGAAGTATTTAAAAATAATGTTGGCCTTGGTTAATTAACAATCACAAATTTTCAGGATATTTTTTATGTTTATGAATATAAATATAAAATGTTTGTATAATTATATAGGTAATTTAATAAATAATACAAAATTACTTAAGGACGCGCTCTCAATTTTTCGCGGTTCAATTTTGGCATCGAGTCCTACTAGACGCGTGTCTAGTACACAGACACACAGACACGGCAACTGATAACCGGGGGATTATAGCGCACTTTAAACGACTTTGATACTTTTATAAAAAATATTACAATATTTTCTTATCATTGATGTTCTACTTTTTGTTATATTTGATGCCAGTACCAAAATAAATTATAGTTTCTCACAGTCATACTACGTCAAGAACAGTATAACTAAACCTAAATATGTATACGTAATAGATAGAAACATCAAATTTGGGCTTAAATATTTATCACCTTAGTGTCCGATCAAGGTATAATTTCTCAACATTCTCATGAGGAGTAGTATTGTGGTAACTGGATCATAGTCTAGATAATAGCTACAAATATCAAGTTTGTGCTTAGATGTTTAGTATCCCAGTGTAGGAGGAAGGTTTCAATTTTTTAAAGTTTGATGAAGACAGTAATTATGATAACTGAACCTTAGTATAGACAATAATACAAACATCGCGTTAGCACTCAAAGGTTTAGTGTCATAGTGCCAGCTAAATGTTTCATATCTTAAAGACTAGATGAGAGCTATTTCGTGATAAAAGAATTTTAATATTGATAATACCTAGAAACAGTTTACGGTCAAGGTCTACGTAATTGATATAAACCGTGACATTGTGTTTACAACTATTTTTTTTTCTCAGATGTAGTATAGGTAACGCGGATGTTATATTATATAATTAAAATTTATTATATAAATTATATGCAGCATAAGCCGGTTTTTTTGTAATTAAGAAAAATGTAAATTTACTGAGATTTTCGTATCGAAAAGCAAGCTGTTTTACGCGAGGAGACTACGGAGAATTTTTTTTTTAAGTGGAAACCTATCAAACAATCATCTGTACATCATTGTTAAAGGTTCAATGTATCTGTAGTCATTATGTTTACCAAACTTCAATAGTTTTGTTGTAGTTCGTAAGGAAAAACAGTGAAAATGGACCGTTTTTGAGAGTGCGTCCTTAATACGAGTATATACGATAACATTTATACTAGACGATTTGTATCCACATTATAGCTACCATAAGCTTATTATAACTCACGTGGCCGTTGAATTACAACCGGATCGAGCGACTGACGTAAATGATGTAAATTTCAATACATATAAATCATAAGAACATTTTGATTTTTAATTTAAATATATACAAATAATCTAACGACGTATAAATATATGTTATTCAAATGACATTGTTGTTTTTAAATAACACTTTATCCTTATTACATTGTTTATGGTCTTATCTACAAATATATGGTACTATCTGTGCCCTCCAATGAGTCCGCGTAAAACCTTATGTAAAGAAAGAAGATTTATGAAGTCATCTGAATGTCTGTTTTTCTCGAACTGACTAAGCTATTGACCTGGCAAGGTATTAACAGCTTCACCGGACTAAGTCACCTGAATGTCTTAAACCTATATACTTTTACTAGCGGGCCCGGCGGACGTTGTCCCATCTGATAGATAGATATATGACATGACAGACTTTTTTGTAGACCTATAAAAGGGGAATATACCAGCATATATTGTTTTGTTATATCTCAAAAGAATTAGGCAGCGTTTTCGTTCAACTCTCAGGCGGTATGACTTTTTCCGACATGTCCAACAATTAACGTTATATTTCTACCAATCTACACAAAACCTTGACTAATTTATATACTAAAACGTTCCTCATGAATTACTTTATCCAGTGGTGAAACCCGTATGAAGAATCGTTCAGTAGTTTTTGAATATATCGCGAACAGACAGACAGACAGACGTGGCAGAGGAATTTGTTTTAAACTATGTTCTCAGGTTGTAGGTGGTAGAGCCACGCTGAAGCTATTACTGGTTTCAGCATGAATGTGTCGGCTCACCTGGGGTAGTACCACCCTCTCGCAGAAAACCGACGTGAAGTAACAGCGCTTGCATTGTTGCGTTCCGTTCGGTCAGTGAGAGTGCCGGATAACCCAACCCTCCTCCCCCTCCCCCCTTCCTCACTCCGCCAACCCCAAACACATGGTGGCAACGCACTTGCGATTCTTCTGGTGTTGCAAGTGTCCATGGACGGTGGTGATCACTTAGGTGATCACTTATCATCAGGTGATCCACCTATTCCTTTTGCCAACCATGATATAAAAAATAAACTTTAATTTTTCATTATTATTAATAGTGTAAGTTGTATCGATGTGATAAAGGGTTTTCAGTCTAGTATACTCCTTCTTGTTATTATATTATTCATCGGAATGTTGACTGTTGAATTATCCCTATATGTAAATAAATAAATACATATAGAATTAACGTAATGTATTAATAAGAATTACTTACAAATACACAACAAAATACACAAAACACTACTAAAGTCCATGATCTATCAAGAGGAACTAAACGTTATTCAATTATGGATTTAAATTATATACGAAAGAACTACGTAAACTCACATATAATGCTAAAAATCTATAAATTATGTCTTTTTTATATTTCGTTGTTGATAAATTGAACACAATTAATTATATATTCTCTTTTATAAGGAAAACATACTAGAAACCTGTAACGACACGCACGCGAATATCAATCGATCGCTATGTATTATATATGCACACATCAAAAAAGTCTAAGCAACATGCGTGATATTACAAATTTTACCATTCATATTAATTAATTTCTAAGTATTTACTCAAACAATGTGCATAGGTAAATAATTTTTTTTGTTATTGATGATATATTGGCTGGTTGTAAAAAAAAATTTGATTATGTTTTGTTTTTTCCTAAAATTCAAATGACTGCGAATTTGTTTGAATTTAAGTGCGTTTTAATTGCTACGTTTAGTCTCGATTTTATCATTTTACTGGCGTCTTGCAGTCAGTTGTATGTACCGGTCTTGCCGAGTGGTTGTACTCCTTTTACGGCCTGGATGCTGTTCAGCGGGTTCTCCTGTATTATTGTAGCGCTGCCAAAGACGACAAATAACACTTCTATGAATGCCAAAATGTCGAGATACCTGAGATTGATTACTTCCCGCTTGCAACATCCCTACAGCTCTTTGCATTTCATCTGCCATCAAATGACGTCGCTTCATGACGTAAAGAATATCGAATAATTCAATTTTGTCGCTAACTTTATTTAAATGGTTGCTAAAATTATAAAATCAAGACTAAACGTAGCAATTAAAACGCACTTAAAAATTAATCTAAAATCGGAGCCAAAGGTTTGTGCGAATGGGTAGACATAAGGTCTGAGAATATCCTCAATGTAATTTTCAGGATTCATGTTTCCATTTACAAAAACGAGTTTAGTTCTCCTGTTCTTCATAATACCCGCCCATAACATAACTGTTGAGCCGCTGTATGGATAAACTTCCTGAACGCACCTGAGCCTTTCAGTATTTCCGGGCCGACGATACACTCGCACCCTTCTTGTATCAGGCTTAAACCCGAATCGCGACTCATCGAAAACATAATTTTATCCCATTGTTTTATGGGCGGATATTATGAAGAACAGGCGAACTGAGCTCGTTTTTGTAAATGGAAACATGAATGCTATAAACTACATTGAGGATATTCTCAGACCTTATGTCTACCCATTTGCACAAACCTTTGGCTCCGATTTTAGGTTAATGCATGACAATGCGTGTTCACATACAGCTCGGCGAACCAGTGAATACTTTGCAACGGAGAACATCCGGGTATTGCCCTGGCCTGCACAATCGCCAGATCTCAACCCCATCGAGCACGCATGGGACATGCTCCAGAGAAGTGTTTTGAAGGACTTGGACGGAGCGACAACAACCCAACAGCTGAAGGATTTGCTACAATTCCATTGGGAGCGAATACCGCAAGATGACATAAACAGTCTCATTAATTCAATGAATAATCGTTGCCGACAAGTTCTGAATAGCAGAGGAGACCATAATTTGTATTAAATTGTTCTATTCTTTCACAATAAATACATTTTCTTTAGAAATTTCATTTTGTAAGAAAAAAGTTTAGTTTCTTATGTATCTTAGTTTCTACAGTATATTCTAATATTGTTCATTTCTGTTATTAAAAGAACTTATAAAGACAACAGCTGTTATTTTTACATCATAGAACCCTAAAAATATTATTTTAAAAATAAAATACAACGTTATAATGTGAAGAACCATCCTAAAATTTAAATTAGTACATGTTGCTTAGACTTTTTTGATGAGTGTATATATAGAAACTAGAAACGAACAGTCAGAAAAGAATACTTTTTTATTCTAAAAATACAGAAGCGCTTGAGAAAGACGAGCAGAGATTTTTAATACTTAATAGGTTTTAGCGTTTGACCACAATCGCATTTGATAGTTCGAGCAATATACAACACTTGCTTCTCCCCGCGACTTCGTCCGCGTCGAATAATTACTTTATGCTAACACTAACACGCAGCGGAAGCTCTCGAGAGGAATACCACTTTGTAACATTCTTGATTGGGGCTCCGCTCTTAGCTAGCTAGCTTATATAGCCTGAGATTAGCACGTTCAACCAAACAAACAAACCCTCCTTTATAATATTAGTATAGATTGTTTTTTTTGTTAATATAGTTCCAGAAAGTTTTACACACGACCCCGTTCTAAAGTAACTCTTTTTAGAGTGTTACACTAATCACGTATAGGGTCGATGCACTCAGGATTGCCAATAAACACTCAGTAGATACTGCCACTATTCATTTGGCCAGAGCTTCGCCTTACAATAACTTCCACATAGGAATGCGTTCAGATCAGCGACATCTTGCCCTTTATATGCCACCAATGTAGTCTCACACCGGAATGAATACCGGGTACCGGACGTAGACGTTAACAAGAGCTATGTCCACAGATTTGCACATTTTTTTTTTATATTATAGGGTGCAAACGAACAGGTGGGTCACCTGATGTCAAGCGATCAGCACCGTCCATAGACACTTGGAAGAGCAGGGCAGTCGCAAGTGCGTTGCCATCCTGTGTTTGGGGGAATAGGAGGGGAGGTGGTCCTCCTGCGCTCTCACTGACCGAACGAAACGCATCAATGCAAGCACTGTTACTTCACGTCGGTGTTTCTGTGGGTCGAGTGGTAGTACCGTAGTAATCGACCTATTCATACTGAAACCAGTAATAGATTCAGCAAGGCTCTACCACCTACAATTACTATGTTGTAATAAATAATTCGACTTCATTTATAGCAAAATGAATACTAATAAAATTCAAGCACGCTCGTGCTAGTTGTCAAAATAATATCAGCTGAGTGCCTTAAGCGCTCGCCATAGTAGTCCGTTGAAACGGTAAAGGCCAAAATCTTACATCACTGCGACAACATTACATATATCACCTCCACACACGTGCACGCATACACGCTTACATATGCAAGTGGAAGGGTTTTATTTTTTCCCTTATCAAACTGAAATATTTCAGAATATTATCCGATACGAAATATATATAAGGGTTGGTGAGGTATGTATGCTTGGTACACATATATGTTTCAACAACTCAAATATGTATGAATAGTTATTTTAGCTTAGGTTAGCTCAGATAGGTCGCGAATTGCATGTATCAGGCAACAGCCAAAGCCGAGGTGTGCCCCGCACCCTTGAGCTAGTTGTCAAAATAAAATCGGCTGAGTGCCTTAAGCGCTCGCCTTAGTAGTCCGGTGAAGCTGTTAAGACCTTGCTTGGTCAATAGCATAAACAGTTCGAAAAAAAAATAGCAGATTTAATGAATATTTGTCGGACGGTACGCTATGTTTAGAGGGATTGATTCTCAAGTGCATCTGCTAGAACAATATATTGAATATTTGAATAGGGGAAATGTAGGCAATGGGAGTCAGTTGGCAATGGTGATCACCTCAAAATAACGAAAACCGAAAGTGACCAACCGATGCTAATCTACCTACACGCTAGAATTATAGTCATTCTCGTGCGAGACCGGTGACTGACTAAGTTTGCACGACGCGTCGGAGAGTAGCAGGTGTTTGAAAGTTTTGCGCCATTTTCATCTAATTTTTCGAGTTGATAAATGTGAAGGTAAGTCACATAATAACGAATACTTATGCCTGTACTTGTAATCTGTAATAGTCGTAGCACTGTAGCGTGAAATTAAACAGCCATATTGTTAATATAACCTATAATTTCTTGTCAGGATTTTTTTTTTCCATCTCTTTGCGAATGTAGGTAATCGGAGTCGGGTGATCCCAATTACCCTAACTATCTAATCTCGGTAAAACAGTGTATTTTTTTGTTTGTAGATGCTGAAAGTTTATTTTAGAAAGACTAATAAGCTGTAAAGCTCATTGATGAACAGAATTGTTCAACAAGAGAAGCCGCGAAGACCATGAATATTACATTTGCCAGTCTTCACAAAAGATACAAAAAAAATACATCTCGGCTCGTCTCAATTTGATATACCAACAACATCTAAGGATCTGCCAAGTGTTCAAAATTTAATTCAAATGCCTAAGAAAGTACCTGTTGTCAAGACAAGACAAGGAAGAAAAAAACAGCACGCAACGATTTTAAAATCTACACCAATCAAAGTTGTCCAAAATGCCAACGATAGTTGAAAAAGAAAATAAAAGGAAGGCCAAAGCTGCGAAAAACCAAGGAAAATGAATAGAAATAAAAGCAAGCCACAAAAGGTCAGTCGTGAGAAGGTTAAGAAGAAAATTCTGCAGGGCTCCAATGATACATCCACTTCAAACGTGATAACGGATGAGTTACGCCAGGATGACGAAAATGACGATGCAGAAGATGCAAGCAACTTATGTCTTGTATGTGGTGAATTCGGACGAAACAAAGAAACATGGTACTGGTGCATTTCTTGTGGCCTCTGGGCTCATGCCGGCTGTACTGGATGGGATTCTACGTACAATTATGTGTGCGATATATGTTGATCACCATTGTCTACATGCTGATCACCATTGCCAACCGGTGTTGGCAATTGTGATAAAACTAAATTTTTTTTTTAAGTTTTATTGTACCAAAATTATTAAACCAAAATGATTAAATTTGATCTCAATTGATAGTTAAGAGAGTAAAGTTTATAATAAGAACAGAGCAATAAATAGTTGATTAATATATTTCCATTTTTCTTCATTCTCGCTTAAGTGATCCCCATTACCTACATTTCCCCTAATATTTGAAGATTGATTTTAAGCTTTATAATAATAGCCAGCCAAGATAACATGATTCCGAAATATCTAATTTATTACTGCATACAGATACTTCTTTATTCATACATAAAAAAATAAATAAAAAACTATTTTTAAATAAAGATATTTAATACACCTTAATAACTAAATAACAATAACTATTTACAACACATACACACATAAGAATAAAAACAAAACATACAAGAAACTATAACTAGTCAACAAAAATCACAATATTAATACTCGCGATCGTTGATAACGTCATTCTATAAAAAATCAGCCCAAAAAAGTGTCTCAGTCATTTAGAGTTCCGTGATAAAACTGTACGATAAAAACATAATAATTCAATGAACACTAAAATTATATGATATTATCATCCGACTATTTGGTTGCAGACTTCGTGATTTTTTTAATCAATATATTCATTTAAGCAATCACTTCATTTTTCTGTTGATACGAATTGTTTGCAAAACATTCATGACGCGATAGTCATTAATTTTAAATGTATTTACATAATGATTTTGACATCAGAGACTTCAAAAACTGGCTGATATTGATTACTATCAATGCTTGTCAGTTCACTAAACACTGGGATTTTTTCGAACTGACGACTCTTGTCCTGACGGGTCTTCATAGCTTCACCGGACTAAGCACTGGGAAGTACTACCGTATCAGTTAGAGAATATATTACCTATACACGCCAAGAGATGTCGCTCTACACAATAATAAAGGTCGCAATATTTACATCAGCCGTTAAGAGATAGCGCCAGGCTATTTTGTTTGTACTATTCACCATTTATAAAATGTTATAAAACAATTAATTTAAATCTTATGTGATCCTTTCTTGGTATGAATTATTGTTTCGTATACGGGTACCTTAAAAGGTACTGGTTTTGGGACAGTAACGAATATATGCTTGACTACCTCAAAAGGTACCTCTTTGATCTTCGGTACATGTACTATTTTCTCAACAGGGTACGGTACCGACTTCTCTACCGGTATTGATACCTCTTTGATTATGGGTATCACGACAGCTTTGGGGACGGGTATTTGTATGGGCACCGAATGTGGAACGGGAATGATGACCGGCTGGTTGATTTTGAACTCCACGTTCTTGGGAACAGGGACTACGATCTCTTTGTAGTGTTTTATCGGTTCGGGGTTCTCTTCCTCGATGTGCTGATGGACTGGGTAGGAATGAGACTGGAACTCGTGCCCGCCGAAGCCGTGACCCGACTGTTGGCCGCCAAAGTCGCCACCGTGTCCTCCAAAGTCGTTCAGAGAGGCGCCGTGCCCTCCTAAATCATAGCCGTTGGAAAACTCACTCGCTTGTATCTACGGGAAAAAAGAGGTTTAATTTTACAAACAATTACTTTATATAGTAAATTGTTGCTTAAAATAATAGATTTAAGAACACATTGGAGTAAATAATCGAGCTCAGAGATCAACAACAGAGTTGAAATCCGGCCACCAATAATGAAAAGGGACGTCTACAAATTAAGATGGTTTTTTTTTATCTACACTTTTTTTAAACTGCAATGATGGCCTCGTGTAAGTAATTTCGAAACCTAGCCACTGAGTCAAAGCATCGTGATGTAATCATAGCATGGTGGTACTAGAACTGTAGATGGGCCGGCGTGGTGGTTATGTTCATACCCGCCTTTAGGAAGAAGCCTGCAGTTGGTCTCTTAAAGGCTGATAATGATTAATTTAAAAATAATAATATCATAACTCACTAATTCAACACTTGTGTAGAAAACTGCACTATGATAAGAAAAAAAAACAGTTTTAACAAAATAAAAATCTTAAGACTTAGCACACGCTATATAAGACAGTGTAATGACAAACGGATGCCAAAGAGTGACCCAGTTCTGAGTAACTGTTACCTTTTTTTTCAGTTTACAATACTTTCATGTTTCGAAAGTCATTGAATAACGATTACACAACGAATATTCAACATCCGGACGTAATAATGAGAATAAAAATGTTTATTATAGCTTGCTACGTATACCATATTCTAAGAAGTTAAATAAGTACGTTTCAAACTTAGAAAAACCAGTAATAGTTTGTTAGGTTTTACAACAATGTTCCAAAGCGTGTTACCGATTTACCGGAATGTAAGTATAAGCGTCATGGCAAGAGAAGTATTTTTATTATATTCGAAACATATGCAGTGGGAGAAAAAGAGAGAAACGTTAAAATCTATAGCACACTAGCTGTTCCCGCGACTGCGTCCGCCTGGAATAGTTGCTTCGGCGTTAATACGCAGCGGAAACTCTCAAAAGGAAAATATACCCCGATTTTGAAACATTCTTCGTAGGTGCTCCGCTCCTACTGGTCTTAGCGTCACATGAGAGCTCACTTACCGAGAAAGGCCATATACAGCCAGCTATATACAGTGGTGGTCGTATAATTTTCAAGGTGGAAGAGCCACGCTGAAGCTATTACTGGTTTCAGCACGAATGGGTCGGCGCGCCCGGTGTAGTACCACTCTCTCACAGAACACCGACGTGAAGTAACAGTGCTCGCATTGTTGCGTTTCGTTCGGTCAGTGAGAGCGCCGGATAATCCATCTCTCCTCCACCTCCCTCCTCCCCCAAACACAGGGTGGCAACGCACTTGCAACTCTTCTGGTGCTGCAAGTGTCTATGGACGGTGGTGATCACTTAACATCAGGTGACTCACCTGTTCGTTTGCCTCCTATGATATAAAAAAAAATTATATGACCACCACTGTATCATCATGGTAAGACCAATAGGAGCGGAAGACCAATGAAGAATGTTTCGAAATCGGTGTTTTCTTCCATATGAGAGCTTCCGCTGCGTGTTAGTTCGTTAAGTGTTGTCTATTGGTCATATTATCAACTCAATCATGAATTCTTATCAATATGTAATGATATAATAACTGAGCCACAGCAACGCGTGGCCGGGACAGCTAGTATATCTATAAACTTTATATCTATCTAACTATACCTATAATATGGTCCCGCGAACAAATGTTTTCACGGTTTTACTATACAAAAACAGCACCGTTTGACAAAATCCTTATTGCATTACTATTTACTATACTGGTTAATTCAAGATTCGAAATTATATATTTACTAGCGGGTCCGGCGGACGTTATCACGCCCTGGTAATAAAATAACTTGACAAATTATATACCTGACCCTTCCTCATGAATCATTTTATCTACTGGTGAAAACCGTATGAAAACCCGTTCAGTAGTTTTTGAGTTCGAGGCGAACAGACAAACAGACAGACGTGGCAGGGGACTTTGTAGTGATAGTGATGATGCTCAGATATTTGGGATTATTTAAAATCGTTATTATATATATTTTGACTTCGATTAAATGTAATTTCTGTTGGTTATCAAATCACTGAAAGTAGTTATAATATATATATATCAATTCCTTCTGTACGTGTGTATGTCACTGAACTCCTAAACGGTTGGACAGATTTTGATGAAATGTTGTGTGCGTGTTCCAGTGGATGCGAGAATAGTTATTCTAGTAATTAAATTTTAAATTTAGTAATTATATTCACAATTGTACCCGGTAGGTGGCGCTGCGGTTGAATTTTAGTTTTTTTTTATTATCAAACCTGGACAACGTCCGCCCGTCCTGCTATATATATATATATATATATACTATATCATATCTATATATTAATACGTGAAGCCCAAACTTTGTATCCCTTTTTAAAGAAATTGCGTGAACGGATGAACGTGAAACTTGGCATAGTTAAAGTTTATATGGAGGAGAAGTGCAGAAAGCTATTTATTTTATATAAAATGCATTAGAAGTACATTAAATTAATTAAAATATGCATTACTCACACTACTGCTTCAATTTTACACAACGTATACACACATGTAAATAAAAAAGACATTTTGACATCTGTCAATAAAGAACTTCAAAAAAGGTTGTGAAGGAGGTTGCTATGCTCGACTGTATATATTATTTTACTCTTACGTTCCAATTACCCTTATTCATTTTACATTCAACAATGATATTATAACATACAACTATTATTATAATAACTGAGTAACCATTATAAAAACCTTTGATTATAGAAGTAAGTTGACAAAAGAACCCTAATAAAGTTCAAACTCTAAAAAATCAATGAACTATGGTCGAATGTCGACCCACTAGTTATTATTGTTACATATATACTTTTTACTTTACTTTTTAGACACTTGGCCCAATATAAATTCATTAAAGTTTTAAGAAACTACAATTTTTATATGTATTTTAAAAGTTTAAAAAAAATATTGTAAGCAAAGTATATTTTGCTTCAGTACACAGAATATATAGTTAAGTTAATAAATAATGCAGAGAAAGTCTCGGTCTTCAGCTAGTCAGTAATAATAGCTCAAACGCACTATTTATTACATAACCTAGAATTAAAGGGCATTGCTACGCTTTGAAATTGCATGATAAGCTTGAAAACCTCGAACCTTTAACGTAACCATAGACAAAAACAATATTCACGTAAATAATAAAATCCATAGATTATATAAAAACTACAAAACCACAATTGCCTTTACTTTTATGACTTACTCAACTTTTATTCGCAGACTTCTTATAAATTGTTTACAGATTTTAATACTTAACGTTATGTTGTTTTGTAGTTATTTTTGTATTAACACTCATTCGAACATAATCAATTAAGTATAATATATAGCATCGTGTATTTTCATAATAGACACGTTATACTTTATTTATATCCTGCTTTAATCCCTGTTAATAAAAAAACCTTGAAGTTAGACATATCCTGTCGCTGACTTTGTTGTAGGTATTATCAAGCTCTATAACTTTTCTCTAGAACTCGATCATATATCTCTCATCGTAAAGGCAGCGTTTGTAACAAACGTTTTCGTTCGACCGTTTTTTCTCCGACTTACTTTATCCGACTACCACAAAAAAGTCTTTCCATTTTTCGGATTAATATATAGCCTATGACACTCATAAATAACGTGGCTTTCTATTGGTATAAGTATTTTGAAAATCGGATTAGTAGATCCAGATATTACCCTCTACAACATCACAACCTCACAAACTTTACCTTTTTATAATATTAGCATCAATATGTAATCAATGAAGGCCAATTTGACGGGAGCATTGACCTTGTCTAAAATAAAAACAAATGACTACCAAAAATATTGCATTTAGATCGATTTTAATTGTTATCTAATTGTAATCGTGGTTTCAAATCCAATATACATTGCATTTATAACTGATATCGAATTATAACTGAATTTGATTAATATATAGGTACATAGGTATAATAAGAATATAAATCTATCGTGTCTGTACTTTTTAGAGTTTTGTAAAAAAAATGTTGCAGTTAATAAAATCAATCATTCAATCATTTTTAGAAATGTCTGTCTGTTTGTTTGAACACGCATCACTGCTAAAGTACTGCGTTAATAATAAAACCTTTTCAAGAAAATCATTAATATATATTTAAGTGATATTAGTATTTGCTTTACTAAAATCGTTTTTTTTTTCTTTTTCGAACTGACTACATTATTGACCTAGCAAGGTCTTAACAGCTTCACTGGACTACTAAGGCGAGCGCTTAACATTTAAATCGGTTCAGTCTATCAAAAGTTATTGTAAGTTAAGTCCGAGAGAAAAGTAGATAGTAATTGGACTTAATACAATACATACAATACAATACATACAGATGACTTTATGAGTCACTGTTTTACATTGTTGTATATTAGGTTCCACGCAGAAGAGGTCACGGGCATAGGTAGTATATAAACAATTGAATTATTCATTACAATTGAGTGAACAATAATAGACAGTCACATTTTTTGTATATATGATATTATTTTGAAACAAATTAGAACAATGTTATTGTTTATCATGTGCAATTTTATTCTTTTTCACGTGATTATAAGGCGTATTAAATTTAATATATCACATAAATCGAATAAATATAATGACGGACGGAGACGGACACAGAGGGACGTCATATGAATAATATTTAGGAGAAACTATTCAGAACGGTATATATATAAAATTATATGCTACTTACATTCTGATCTTGCTGAGTACTGAACGCTTGTAAATCCATGTTGTACGGGTTCCATTGCATTTGATCAGCTAATACCGTAGCGACCAAACAAGCACTGATAACCTACAAAAAGCAAAAACACTATAAATAATCACTGTGAATTGAATTAAAGACTCATAATCAATTAGAACGTTTTATGATTTGACAAGGCCCCCGAAAATCGATATCAAATAATAAAAAAATGAAAGTACATACTTGAACTTTCAAAAATAAAAATGGCCGACATATAAAATAATAATTTAATAAGATATACAACAGTTGAAAATTATTATGCATACAAAAATATATAGTATTAGGAAAAGACTTTTTTTTATATTTTTTGCATTTAAAACAATAATTAGCAATCAGAAATATAACATTTTTGGCTTAAACAGCAAAATGTTACTGCACAAACAAAGAACACACGAAATAGTACACATTCATATTTAATAGATGGCGTTGTTTCTTTTTAAATCTATAGATTTTTATCGCTTATTTTTATTATTCTATTAGTAAAAATTAAAAAATATTGAATATACTAACATATTTATACACTGTGCACATGGTGTTGTTATTTCAATAATTCCGCGGAAGTTTATGTCGAAACAATCGGATCGAGTGCCGTTTTATACGAAAGTGACAGGTTCGGAATTCAAACGGTTAGATGACGGTTTAACGCCTTTTAAGGTTCCGCAAGCTTTCACTCTAAATCTAATAATTTTGTACGTTCACATAAAAGAAATTAGTTAAATCACACCAGTAATTAGAATTTAGGCTTGTATTATACTACTTTAACTATTTAAAATAGGGTACACAAAGGATTGTACAAGAGGATAGGAAAAAATATTACGTGTGTATGTAAACCTATATAGAAAATAATAAATTGATGAGAAATTCCAAAGATTTCGGTTTGAAATGTCGTAGAAAATCCTTGATAAAACATAAATTATTTTAAAATATAATTGTAAACTTTTCACACCATATATATGTCTGTGACAAATTAATCTACTTTTATACATCACTTTAAAATTATTAATAAGTATTTGTTTAAGTATCTATTCTATAAATCGAACATCTTTAAATTATTATAAAAAAAAGCTAAATCACCTAATTTACTGAAGCTGGAGCTATCTTATCTACTATTATGCTGATGCATTGAATAAAATTCGTACAATAATTTACCTTTCTACGCATTTATTAAAAGCCATCAATTTATTTCACTAAATTACTCTGACGCTAATCCAAATAATTAAGAATGTAATGGTTATTTAAAGTTATCGAACACCTTTTACGGTGTTCCCTTACACGCCTTAGATGTCTAAAATTTATTTTCTCACTAATAACCGTTGGCAAAGCGACAGTAATAGCATGAAACTTGAATTTCCTCCTATTGTCCAACACTACTACGGAACTACAGATAATGAGTCCAATCTAAAATGATTACGTGTTAGTTCGTTGTATTATTAACACACTTGGCTTAAGTCAACTGTTTATATGTAACTAGTTTCTACCCGTGACTTCGTCCGCTCGATAACTGAAAGTATTTATCAAATCGGATCTGTACTTTCTAAGATTAGCGCGTTCAACAAACAAACTCTTCAGCTTTATAATATTATTAATAGTATTTTATATGTAATTTTATATCAGACGAGCGTTCTATGGTTACCAAGTATAGTTATTTCTAAGCGATTATCGTTCAATCACAAGCGTGACTTAAAGTTTCTTCGGACGATAAAACCAACCAGATTCAGAACCAGAGGATTCAGGGGGAAATTTGAACTAATATTTGTCTAAAAGTTACCAATAGTCCTCTAGAAGAATACTCCTCATTATTTAGTCCACGTTAGCTTGACGGTCCCACGAGAGCCCCACAATTGATTCGAAAAGATAAGTCAACTTGACGCTTCACAGAAAAGTGGGATGTGATAACATATATCTGCTTACCGTGATTGGGATCTAGAGTAATACATACCTTTAAAACGAACAACCAATCATACGGAACCCAGATGATGAGAAACGTTCATGCCAAAATAGTTTTTATTTAGTTTTGCTCTATATAACGATCCAATTTAACATGAACTCCTTTGTATTATAAATTGTTGTATGGTATAGGTCTCTCATTATTGGAGAGTTATATCACCTTAGTAAAATGAATAAAAAGGAATTAAGGTTGCGTACACACGAAGCCAGTGCTGTAATTTGAAGAATAACCAGACGTACTTTAGATATGTATTAATTATGTTTGATGTTAGTTCCTATTAGTTTGTTTTTCTTTTATTAGTTTGATAACAGTTCGCAGTGAGTGAGAACTATATTAAGATTTTTTTATTATAGTACGACATAGTGACTGACCTACACTTGGTAAGAATAGTGCTATCCAAAAACAACCGCGGTCAGAAGAGATCTAGAATGTTAAAACAGTTATCGGTATCCTGCCTTCCTGCAAGGCTCTCGACAACTGGATACATATTAGACTGTTTGTTACAAAATAGGTTATTACCGGCGCCCTGAAAAATGTTATATAAATAGTAGTAAATAGGAAAAAGATAGAAAAGAAATAGGAAAGCGCGAGAAGGATTTTAAAAAATAAAAAAACAAGTGGCATACGTCGATGTATGTTAAATTTCGTTAAATCATGCTTTTATGTAAATAGCTTTATGTATATTACGTCCTCCGAAATATAAATAATTTCGTAAAATAAATGAATACAATTTAAAAAATTACAACAAATACATATTTAATGAAAGATTTCCGCAAAAACATGATTTTACCAACAAATTAACTTAGATCGTAAATTAACTCGGGGCACCTGTTTTTTCTAGGCGTGGGAGAACCGGTCGTGGAAGGCGTAGATGTGAAGACCAGTGCCACCACATTATTACATAAGTACAGACTCTTGGTAAGGAATATGCGGGTATCCGTTGCGAGGAGACCTGTGGAGGAGAAGCACGGGATAAGCCGATACTTGTAAAGGAAAGCCTAAAAAGGATATAGTCGTAGATTCCGCGACCCTTGTCCACCCTTGTTCACGCAAAGCAGCATAGGGGTTTTAGCCGGTAAAAGTCCGGCCTAACCCTGTCACTGCCATTCGATGTAGGATTTCCCACTGTAAAAAAAACTGTTATCCATAACCAGAAACATTGGGGTATAAGGGGTGTCGAATATCATCATAATATCATCATCACATGCACGTGGTGCACCCTGCTGAATAACGAACGAGGCAATGGCGAGAGCGGGGTGGTAGGGTTTTACAGTCTGACTGAGTCGCAACCACCATGTATACGGCGAAAAAGCCTGCCACAATAATTCGCTTCTGCGGGTCGCGTTTCGGGATCAGCCTGTGCATATCCAGCTTTTTGCAGGCCGCCATAGCAGCGGCGACCAGCGATGGATAGTGTGTCACTCGGTGGTCGCTATTGTTTTTGGACTTGTGTGCTACCATCAGGCATGGTGCAGTCATTTTGCCGTGCTACTATTAAAAAAAAATGTTTCATCTTCCTTATGGTTTTTCTTCAAAGAGAAACATTTTTAACGACCAATTTAATATGCACTGGTTGATCATAAAACAGGATAACCAAAACCACTATGCTTGTTGTTCGTAAACTAATACGAACGTAACTAAATAACGTAACGTAACTTTAACTATCAAAAAAATATGGGTTGTTGCCTGATATGCTATATACATAGTATATAGTGATCGCTATTCACGCTGCCACAATAATCACATCCTACTTACCTGCGCAAGCTTCTTTTACAGAAGAACCAGCGCTACATTTATTCCTACAGTGTTTAAGTCTAAAAAACGATGTTGTCAATACATACTCTTAATACATTACAAACACATATTACGTAGAAAAGGGATTGTGTGTCCAACTGGGATGTAACCACGATACACAGGGTGATAAACCGTAACTTTCCGGGCTGAACAAAGGTACATCCAGCAGGTCTGTATTACAGCGGTGAATGCCAATAGATGGGAGACAGTGATATCATTTTGTCATAATATCTATACATCTATCGGTTCACTCTATCAAAAGTTATTGTATAATTACATTATTTTCATATCTATACATATAATAAGAATGTTAATCTAAAGTTAAGTAAACATTTTTGTGACAAAAATTGGTGCTGGTGTCTTGAAATCTATACTTCTATACTAATATTATAAAGAGGTAAAGTTTGTGACGTTGTAAGGGTTAATCTCAGGAACTACTGGTCCGATTTGAATAATTCTTTCGGTATTATATAGCTCATTCATCCAGAATGGTTATAGGCTATATATCATCACGCTAAGGCCAATAGGAGCGGAGCACAGATGAAAAATGTTTCAAAATCGAGATGTTTTTTTTTAGAGATTTTGCTGTGTGTCAGCGTTATCCCAGAGTAGTAACAATTACTACACGGATGAAGTCGCAGGCAGCGGCTATTAACTAATTGTATTATCTATAATCTATACTAATATTATAAAGAGGTAAAGTTTGTGAGGTTGTAGGGGGTAATATCTGGGGAGTCAGAGTAAAATGGTCGAACGAAAACGTTTCTTACGAACGCTGCATTAATTATGAGATATATATGATTGAGTTCTAGAGAAAAGTTGTAGCTTGATAATGCATATTACCGCCCAACGAAGTGGGCACGGGTCGGCTAGTAA
>MU158923.1:100173-123640 GCA_015888305.1 Antheraea pernyi
TTTGACAACTAGCTCAAGGGTGCGCGGCACACCTCGGCTTTGGCTGTTGCCTGATACATGCAATTCGCGACCTATGTGAACTAACCTAAGCTAAAATAACTATTCATACACCTCCAAGCATACAATACAACCAAGCATACATACCTCAACAATCCTTATATATATTTCGTATCGGATTATATTCTATACTGTTTCAGTTTGATAAGAGAAAAAATAAAACCCTTCCACTTGCATGTGTAAGCGTGTATACGTGCACGTGTGTGGAGGTGATATGTGTAATGTTGTCGCAGTGATGTAAGATTTTGTGTCACTGTATCGCGCGAGCAGCGTACTCAAGGGCTCCACGCCGATAGGCTTGAGCCGCTGCCGAGGGGGGCCTAATCAAGTGTGCGGGAGCGAAGTTTACCCCCAGACCACGGCGGCGTGATCTGTGGTTACGCGGGCGTGGGCGTGAACACGCTCTGTTTTGAGAGACAGGCTGGTACTGATCGTTCGCTGCCGTTATTTTGTCGGGAGGATCGGTGAAAATGTTTCGCGGACGTCTTTTGTATCGCGCGGCGTTCGGTACGGTTTCGTAATCCGTGGCGGATACCACTAACGGATTGGGATGATTCGCGGCTTTTTCGAAGTAGCTAGTAGTGAGTGATTTTACGTACGCCCAGATCGAGGGCATCTCCAGGTCCCTGTGGAGATCCTCGTTCCGGACGTACTACGGGGCGCCGGTCGCCTTACGTAAGAAACTGTATTATTTGTATGCTATCAAAGCTATACGGTGACATATTTGCGAAAACGGGACAGCTATATGTCAGAACGGGTCGGATGCAAGTTTTATACAGCGTGAGCTTGTGTCTGAGGGACATCTTGCTCTTGTGGCAAACTAACGGGTGTAGGCGAGCCATGACCATAGCGGCCTTGTTTCGAACTATCTTAGTGTGAGCTCTGAAGGAGAGGTGTCTATCTAGCGTAACTCCTAAGTATTTAATCTGGTTGGTCCACGGAATGCCGCCTCCGTATAATCTAATCGGTTCGAGTTTGCGCTCGTAATTGCGGCATTTAGGGTCGAAAAATATCGCGGCGCTTTTCCTCTTCAATCTGTTCGTCAGCGACCTACCTCGGCTCCCGGGGGTAGAGGTAGGTTGTTATGCTGACGATACAGTAATCTTCGCTTCCGATTGGTTTCCGATACAACTTAGGAAACGCATAGAAGAAGCCGTTAGCACACTCGGTCTAACTCGATATTTTGCACAAATCTTCGCTTGAATTGTTGAGTACTTTGGGCCTTTAGCTGTGTTAATAAATTTTGACCGGCAACTTTTTTATGTGACAAAGAGTAAGCTTACACTGTGTTGGGTAGAGTGTTGAAAACATCGGTTTTCGTCCGATCAACGAAGTTAAACGTCGGGCGCGGTCTGTACTTGGATGGGTGACTGCTGGAGAACACCGTATGACGTTAGCTTTTTGTTATATTTTTCACTTCTATCGTGTGTCTTTACGACACATTAAAAAAATATTTTTTATTAATTAATCCTTATTAAATTATCTTTCTTTTCTATTCTTCTTTGTACAACCTGCGACCTCGTCTATGTTAAATTACATAATTAAACCTCATAACAATAGACTACAGCTTAGCGTCACCCAGTGGCGATTTATAATAAAATTAATATTATAATAACTTTAGGTACATACAAGTACAACACCCAATCCCCCTTGAGGGGACTATCATATTGACCCCACAGACCATAGTCGGAACCTCTTAGAAGGGGAATACACCTGTCGGAGGAGCAGACGTAGTGCCGATTAGGCAGTCCTTGCTCCGCCGGCTAAAAGGTGTAAGAAGGTACCATGGGGTTACTGTCCGTGAGAATCGGATATAAACCACCCGGCAGCTGCCCGGCGGGGTGGATTTGCCATCCTAAAATATCTATAACCCCAAATTTTCACGCACCAAGCCCCACCAACATCTTTTATTCGTGAATTTACTATTTTTGTATGAACAATATGCAAATAATTCAACGGTCGTTCGTATTTCAAACAAAACGAAATTATTGATGGTAGTGATTAACAGATGGCGCTATATCCACCTCATCGAAATTACGTTCACGCATGCGTAAGTCATTCGCTAAACCAACTAGGTATGTGTTTGAGCGAGTCCCTGAATTATTTGGTTTCACAATCGGTAACGGTGGGAGTCACTGTAATCTGGTTCTAGGTTTATTGAGATTTTTGAGAGTTTGGAAATGCAATCGGAACCGATTTCATACAGACGAAGTTGCGCGAGTCAGCTAGTAAATATATGTATTGAAATAATTTCTCTACAATCACCTTCGTTCATGTTTCACAAAATTTTGCAATTTATACAAAATGTCATCAGAAAGGATAATACTCGACCCGAATCCGGAGCAAATATGAAAAGAAGGAATAAAATCCGTAACATTATTTACAACGTACGTTTTACATTCCCTATTTTTATTCTCCGAAGGGTTGTTACTGCACCAGGCAGCGGTTGCGGTACGTATTTTAGTGGCAATTTTATGCTCAGCCAAGCGACAGATATAAAATGTTCATATGAACAGTTGTGACCCAATTCTCATGGTATACGAATGAAGAGGTATATATGAAATGGAATTTAGTAACTTCGGTGCCTTTCATCAATACTTAATTCCATGTCTCAGATTTCAGACCGGATTATTTCAAGCTTTGTTAATCATGATTATTATCGAAACTAGCATGTATTTTGATTTGACGAGTATTCAGAAGATTAAATATTGGAAAACCAATCTTGTCACTGTAATATGATTATCAAAGTTATTTTGCATGTTATGATGAAAAGGAAGTAAATAAAAATTTGTTAGACACACACCGTTTCATATAATTATCCGTCATTGTAAACCAAATGGAGTAACTGTTTTGTAAAATAGTCTCGAGTAATCCAGACTGTAATTACTTTTTCTGCAATATAAGTTACAATACTAGTACCTCTATATCGACAGATTTCAAAAAATAAGTGGAATCTGTATTTTTACAGTAGCCTCTACCCGCGACGTCTCCTGAAAATGATTTTGTTTTTCATGGGAACAACCTTTTATCACGAATAATTGTAGATTTTTATTTTAATTATATACGTGATATTTAAACTACATAACCCTTTTATTGGTTAAAAATAACTCGGTTAACATCGGCTGGCGTCTTGCAGTCGGTTGTATGTACCGGTCTTGACGAGTGGTTGTACTCCTTTTACGGCCTAGATGCTATTCAGCGGGTTCTCCTGTGTAATTGTAGCGCTGCCAAAGACGACAAATAACACTTCTATGAATGCCAAAATGTCGAGACACCTGAGATTGATTACTTCCCGGTCCCATGTTCGAATACGTTGAACTCGTTATAAATTATTTTAGAGTTTTATTTTTATCTAAATAGAAAATTCCTTCATAGTTCAATAGTGTGGCCGAGCGATCCACTTAATCGATTCCTTATTTAAAGTCAATTAAACAATCTATATTTCTATATCTAAAAATCAATTATTGAATTAATCCATCTCAGATCCACATCACTACTTTGAAATGATTTAATACATATACATTGGGTTTTGCGTATCTATACACGTTGTAACTGCGTTACTTCTGCCACCTAACGTTTTAAACTAGTACTACACTGGGTTCTACTGTCACATACACGTTGTAAGTCTTATAATGTTGAGCTAGATGCTGATAGCCAGTATTTTATGATATCTGTTCAATTTATGTAGTATCTTCAATTTTCTTTTCAAATAATACATAATAGAGGGAAGTAAACACCTACAAAGTTACTTACAATGAGAATCCATTAAAAACTGTCTTATATATTTTCCTTTCACGAAATATTTCATATACTTTCTTTTACTTCGACTTGTCTAACGCTTTTGTTGGGAAGGTCTTATTATATTATAAACAGTGTATTGTTTTATACCTAACTGATATCCGCTACATTAACTACGTTGTATATTATGTTAACAATATTTTTTTACTAAAAAAAAACAATTGAAATCAAACATAAAGCGTACAACATGTTTCTAATCCTTTGTTGTGCTTACTGAAATTGTAGTCTGTTAAAGTTATTAATTACTCGATATTAGATAATGATGTGATAACTTTTAGATTACAAATTCATATAAGAAAGAAGATTTTTATATAAGAAACGAGTGACTAAATAACAAACTAATTTTTTTTATCGAGACTTATCCATTTATCTGCGTGATGCGTCCACACCGGGAGACCTGTATTATTTATTTATATAGATTTAAACATGGTAATGACTTTAAAACTCATGCTACAGACATAAGCTTTATTTAAATTTAACTACCTCAAAAGACTAACAAAAGGGATTCCTTATCCAACTTAAACGAGAAACCTCAAGTATCTGGTAATCAAGAAGTCCTATCTAACGTAACAATTGCTACGCTAGCAGACTTTACAAAAATATATCGTATACGCCGATACGTAATCGAGGTACACTCTCCATAGGTATACCTTCCATCTCGATAAAATCATAACTAAGGTACACATTTTGATTTTGAAGTCACTGTATCGTTGACGCGATTCAATAGTTCGGTGGCGCCAGCTTTTGGTGACATGCGGTTTCTTTGCACCCATAGCGCCTGAAAAATATTATTTACGATTTCATTACGGGCCATTGGTTTTCCCTACTTTTATAAGCATGATTATACAATTATTATAGATATAAGTTTTCAAGAATAAATTCTCAAAACGATATAAAAACTGTATCAGTATTACAATAACTTACGACAAAGTTTATGAGGATGAATTAATATTTGTTATTATTTCATGCAATAACCACTTAATAGGTCTTAAAGGAACTTTACAATAATATAGTTCATGAATGAATGTAAATAAGGTAATTAATTTTTATTAAAATATTGATTTATTTCTTTTTATCTACGGAGACAGAGTTTTTTATACGTTTAAATAAAAAAAGAGAACAAGAATCATCTATTTTCGTAGTTTTGTTCGTATTGAAATGGCTCTTGAATTGGACGTATTCTTCTTTTTTTTATGTCATAACAGGCAAACGAACTTGTGGGTCACCTTATATTAAATGATCACCACCGTCCATAGACACTAACAACACCGGAGGAGTCGAATGTGCGTTGCCAGCCTTTGCGGCGCTCTCACTGACCGAACGAAACGCAACAATGCAAGCACTGTTACTTCACGTCGGTTTTCTATGAGAGGGTGGTACTACCCCGGTCGAGCCGACCCATTCATGCTGAAACCAGTAATAGCTTCAGCGTAGCTCTACACCTACAGATTGTAACACATGTCGAAGATTCGAAAAACAACACCAAAGGAGTCGCAAGTGCGATGGCCTGTGTTGCTGGGGAAGGGGGAGGGAGGCAAATATTTTAATCAATACTACCGACAGCCGATGTAATGTTAATACACTTCTATTTGATTTATTATTCATGTGGTTTATTCTACAGTACCAAGTAATCTAAATTGCATTAAGCTGTTCATAACTGCTAGATTTCCTCCTGTTTTCCACATAAGCAATAATAATAGTCACTAAATAATAAACCGGTGACTCGCGACGTCTTACCAACATCAGATTCGGATTTTTATCGATCAAACCTTGATATCCATTTTGACGTAAAGCAGAACTAAATTCACAATCATTAAAATCGAAAATCTGGAATTGTAATCGGATTATTCTAGATTTAAATAACACGTTGCACACGTTTCATGTTATTTATAAGTTTAACTTAATAAAATCGGAATGACATCCAACGTGCAGCCGAGATTAGAATAATAAAGTTGCAATTTAAATTAGTGGTCGCACAGTGGTCGAAATTCGAGCATAATTCATTGTTTTTTTAAAGTTTGAACTTTATTAGGCTTCTTTTGTCAAAGGGTAATTAATACCTCTACAGTCAAAGGCTTCTATCATGGCTACTCAGTTAATTCGTCAATTTTTTTATTAAATTGTATAAACATAAAAAAAAAATCTATATTTAGATGAAAATTAAAATCACCACCGACTTCCAATACATCTCTAGGTAGCACACATATTCATATGTTTTATTTAATTTGGTTAATTTGATAAACTATTTATTTTCCGCTTTTTAGTGCCTTATGGGTTTTTGATTGATATTGAAGTCGGTTAATACTTTTTTTTGAAAATTTACTTTATTTTTCCATTTTTAGTGTACATAAATATATTTTACTAGCAGTGCCCGCAAACTCCGTACCGCCTTAAGTATACTAAAATATGCGCATTTTTGCGGTATGGTATCTATCGGTATGGTATGCGATATGGTTTCAATTGGTTGTACAATAAGTAACGTTTGGTACGAACGCAACCTTTTCAGTAATCCGCGATAGTTTCTACCACCAACTCGGCTACCATCGCTTCACACATTATACACCTTAAGTAGTGTAATTACAATGCTTGCGTCATGTTGCAACACAGCAACGAACATAAGCATAGTAGGCTCCTAAGAATTGAAGAGTTTTTTTTATAATATTGGTGGCAAACGAACATACGGGTCACCTGATGGTAAGTGATCACGGCCGCCCATGGACAATTGCGACACGAGAGGAAACACAGATGCGTTGCCGGCCCTTAAGAAAGGAGTAGGCTCGTTTCTTGAAAGTTTTCTTACTTTGTCACGGATCCCATAATCAGAACCTAACCAAACTCTCATCAAACTACCCTTGAAGTACATCCTTTTCAATAAAAAATGAATCATCGAAATCGGTTAGCGTAATATTGAGTTATTCGTCTATTTGTCGTGTACATACTTAATGCAAATTTAAAACTTATACGGTTTTGCACTGGATGCCGTTGTCGGAACTGTACCAAATTGAAATGGGACCACACTGGAAGTACCAGCTTTCAAATAAAAAAAGAATAATCAAAATCGGTTCACCCAGTCCAAAGTTATGAGGTAACAAACATAAAAAAAAAAAAACAGACGAATTGATAACCTCCTCCTTTTTTTGAAGTCGGTTAAAAAAAGGCGATTCAGAAGGTGGTAAGGTTCTCAAATTCTAGGTAAACATAACTTTGGGGGCCCTTTTCAGGGTGAGGCGATACTTTACGCCGGAGCAACTTCTTAATCTGTGTAAGTCGCAGATAAGGCCATGTGTGGAGTATTGCTGCCACCTATGGGACGGGTCTGCCAAATACCAGTTGGCCTTGCTAGACTCCGTCGATCACAGAGCTCGAAGACTTGTCGGTAACGACCCACTGATAACAGCCAAACTGCAACCACTTAAACATCGACGTAGAGTCGCCTGTCTTGTGGTATTTTATCGGCTACACTTTGGGGAATGTGCACAAGATCTGCACCAACTAATACCACCGTCTCGATTTCATCTCAGGACTACCAGACGCCGTACAGACCTCCATTCATTCGCGGTTGACATACCCTTCATCCGGACGAAGTGCTTCGCTTCGTCATTTATTATGCGAACCGCGAGGGAGGGGAATGCGCTGCCTGCGTCTGTTTATCCTGAAGCATATGATGTAGGAATCTTCAAAAGAAGAGTGAATGTGCATTTACTGCGTGAACGCGTTATATCTTAGGCCTCATCTTCACTTTACATCAGGTGTGACAGAGGTCAAGCGTCGCACAGTTAATTATAAAAAAAAAAAAACTTTACGAAAATAAGAAAACTTACCCCTAGTCATGACACAAATTTCAATTAATTTTACATGAGATCCGCGTCGGATAACGGGTATTATTTAGTGAATACCACCGCACATTATTATAGGTTTTCTTCGAAATGGCTTATTTTTATCAATTTCATTGCATAGATCCCGCAATAGTCTATGAATTTCCTCACTTGCACTGGACAAGTGGATACTTCATCAATAATTATCAACGATGATGAATTAATGTAACGACCATACTTGTAGTAAAATTCGGTACAGAAATTTCTAAAATTATTATAAAGTACTACTTCCAAATATTAGATTTGAAGTTATGTCACCGGATGCTGTAGGAATAAAACGAAGATTAAGTTTATTTAATCTGTGAATGATTTGCAAAAAACCATTATTTCCAGTATCGTGATGCGAAACTTCACGAATTACTTGATCGATAGGATTACGCTGTATTGTACGTACTATTTTGCAATGTACACAAAATAGACATCATGAGGAATATTTACATGCCGTCCAACATCACCATATGGAAAAGTAATAGATACGTTACAGAATCTGACGATGAATCCAAGACAGGACACCATGGGTGGGTGGTATTTCTGGGTAATATTGAATTAAATGTAGTCTGTATATTATGAGGAATAGTGATATGCCCAGTATCATCGTTTGGAAAAGTAATGGATACACAGTAGAATCAAATGATGAATCTAAAACAAAGATGTTTTTAATACTACCATTAACTTTTAAAAATGAATTCATCTTCGTTTAAAATATATCGTCAACTTTTTTTTTCCGAACTGACTACGCTATTGACCATGCAAGGTCTTAACAGCTTCACCGGACTACTAAGGCGAGCGCTTAAGGCACTCAGCCGATTTTATTTTGACAACTAGCTCAAGGCTGCGCGGCACACCTCGGCTTTGGCTGTTGCCTGATACATGCAATTCGCGACCTATCTGAGCTAACCTAAGCTAAGCTAACTATTCATACATATATGAGTTGTTGAAACATATATGTGTACCAAGCATACATACCTCAACAACTCTTATATATATTTCGTATCGGATAATGTCCCTCAGACACAAGCTCACTTTGTATAAGACGTGTATCCGTCCCGTGATGACATATAGCAGTCCCGTTTTTGCGCATATGTCGAAAGATAATTTTCATAAGTTGCAGGTTCTTCAAAACCGCGTTTTACGTAAAGTGACCGGTGCCCCGTGGTACGTCCGGAGAGTTGATCTACATAGGGACCTAGAGATGCCTTCTATCTGGGCGTACGTAAAATCACTTACGATTAGTTATTTTGAAAAAGCCGCGAATCATCCCAGTCCGTTAGTGGTATCCGCCGCAAAATATGAACCCGTACCAAACGCTGCGCGTTGTAAAAGACGTCCGCGACATATTTTTACCGACCCTCCCGATGAAATAATGGCAGTGAACGATCAGTACCAGCCTGTCTCTCCAAACAGAGCGTGCTCACGCCCACGCCCGCGTAACCACAGATCACGCCGCCGTGGTCTGGGGGTAAATTTCGCTCCCGCACAACAGACTAGGCCCCCCTCGGCAACGGCTCAAGCCTAGGTCCGTTCCCTCGGCGTGGAGCCCTTGAGTACCCTGCTCGCGCGATACAGTGACACAAAATCTTACATCACTACGACAACTTTACACATATCACCTCCACACACGTGCACGCATACACGCTTACAAATGCAATTTCAGGGTTTTTTTGTCCCTTATGAAACTGAAATAGTTTAGAATATTATCCGATACGAAATATATATAAGGGTTGTTGAGGTATGTATGCTTGGTACACATATATGTTTCAACAACTCGTATATGTATGAATAGTTAGCTTAACTTAGGTTAGCTCAGATAGGTCGCGAATCGCTTGTATCAGGCAACAGCCAAAGCCGAGGTGTGCCGCGCACCCTTGAGCTAGTTGTCAAAGTAAAATCGGCTGAGTGCCTTAAGCGCTCGCCTTAGTAGTCCGGTGAAGCTGTTAAGACATTGCTTGGTCAATAGCGTAGTCAGTTAAAAAAAAACCTACAGGGGTACTGCCTACCGAAACATACCTATAGACACTGTAATATTCAACTCGAATTGCACGATTCGAGGCGATAATACACAATAGCTGTGTTCTGTGAACATTATGCAGCCTAAAATCTTTTGGATTGAGTAATTGTCTGTAATTTAAACTTATAACTGGAAGAGTATCGCGGCGCTCTTATCAGGATTAACTTCTATGCGCCATCGACGAAACCATTCACCGAGTGTGCAAACGGCCTTTTCGATGCGCTTCCTAAGAAAGTCCGACCGCAAGCTGGAAGTGTAAATAACGGTATCGTCAGCATAGCAACCTACCTCGACCCGTTTAGACCGAGGTAGGTCACTGATGTACTGATTGAAAAGCGAGGGCGCGAGTATGGAGCCTTGTGGCACACCTGAGCGTATCGGGTGGGGGATATATCGTCAACTGTACTAAATATAACTGCTACATCAGTTTGAAATGCAGCATTGTAATATTCATAGTTTACTTTTAGTCCATTGAAAAGTTACATTTGGGGTTGCGTTTTTTAGAGGACGCAATTTTATTTTTTTGATGTGTAGGGGGTGTCAGTTTAAAGTTAAAATCAAGTTTGTGGGATTGCCACCCTTGCCCCACGGCCGCCATCTTGTAAATAGAGGTTGAAATAGTTAATACGATATATATCTTAAACTATTTATCTGATTAAAAAAAATAGTAAACATTTTTTGTTACAAATTTAATTCTCTACAACTTTGGTCTAGTATCTTTTTCTCGTAGAATTATAAATAAAAAAGTTATAAGCGAAAATGTTCAGAAAATCGAAAAAAAAATTATATTTTTCGATATAACTTTTTTAATTAATTTAATTTAATAATTTTAATTAATTAAGTCAATAGCTAAGGTTTTACAGCGCTCAGAAGTGAGTATTATTTTTCAGTACTCTTAACTATACATATATTATACGTGTGTACTAATAATGTGTCGTCAGTTTTTTTTTTTTTTTTGTTTTAATTTTCTTAATTATTAATTTTGCACTTTGACTCTTTTCCTTTTAGGATCTCGCATGAGGGTGCCTCATTTACTTTTTTTTTCGAACTGACTACGCTATTGACCATGCAAGGTCTTAACAGCTTCACCAGACTACGCCTCATTTACGTTCTGCCTAAGCCGTGCGTACAAGCGCTCGTACGATCGTACGACATAATTGTATCGGCACAAACTCTTGTCGATTTGCTTGGCAACTGCACTGCCCTTCTGTAAATTTTCAGTTAGCTGACGTTTTGGTATATGTACGTCAGTGTAACTGCCTGTGAGTTTTAAAAGCGCGAGATTTCTTTTAGATGTCGACTACGTGACGAAAACCTAACCCCCTCCCTCCCCCCTGTGACGAAGCGTGGTACTTGAAGACAACCCCCCCCCCTCCGCTAAACCGGTTACGTGGTTTGGGTACGTTCCCTAACTAGGGAGCCAGGCGGACGTTGCCCTGCCTTGATAACAAAAATACTGTACCGTACTACCGTAGCGCCACCTACAGGGTCCAATTGTGAATCTAAATCGTTCTCGGATCCACTCGAAAACGCACACAAAATGTCATCAAAATCGATCCCGCCGTTTAGGAGGAATTCAGTGACATACACACGCACAGAAGAAATTTATATATAAAGATATTATAAAGAGGTGATCTTTGTGAGGTTGTAAGGAGTAATATCTGGTACTACTAGTCCGATTAGAAAAAATCTTTCGGTTTTAGATAAGTCATTTATCGATGAAGTTTACAGGCTATATATCATCACGTTAACACCAATTGGAGCGGAGCACCAATGAAGAATGTTTCAAAATCGGGGTGGATTTCCTCTTGAGAGCTTCCGCTGCTTGTTAGCGTTAGCTCAAAGTAACTATTCCACGCAGACGAAGTCGCGGGCAGAAGCTAGTCTATAATAAATTATTAAGGAATACGACGTCATTTCCAAAATTGTTCAATACTGCTATACGCAATTTGTCATTACAATCCTATCAAAAACATAAGTGTGCATTAATTAAGAGCCAAGTTCAATATTATGATATATGCCCGGGACAAAAGAAGTGAGATCTAAATGGGTGCCAAGTTCAATGGTCAGTTCTGAAATTTATTGATAACAATATAGAACATTTTATAACAACTTAAAATTTCATTTCTTCTTATAACCTACGATAATATATTGAAGCCTAAGGGACTGACTTGGCTAGATCGAATATACGAATTATTTTTAAGTACCTACTAGAACAGTCGTGAAAGGGTCCTATATTCAATGGCTAGCTTCTACCAGCAAATGAAATGTTCGGAAGAATAAAATAAGAACTTACAGATTTAGAACATGTGAAGACTACAATATAAATTGTAAATCATATTTTTCAGGCGTTATGGGTGCAAAGAAAACGCATGTCACCGAAAGATGGCGCCACAGACCTATTGAATCGCGTCAACGATACAATGACTTCAAAATCAAAATGTCTGCCGTAGATATCTTTTTGTAGAGATTTATTGGTAATTTTATCTAGTTACCATTATTTTTGCAAAGAAGTTGCTCTGCGTAGTAATTGTTACGTTAGACAGGACTTCTTAATTACTATCGAGGTTTGACTGTTAATTTGTTTAATATTTTATCAATGATACGGATGAGGTAACCTTTCATATATATATATATGTATATATATATCTGTAGCATGGGTTAAAACTCATTACCATATGTAAATCTATATAAATAAATAATAATACAGTTCTCCCGGTATGGATGCATAACGTAGAAAAATAAAGGAATCTCGACCAATTCTTTTAGTTTTCTTATTTCGATGCTCGGCTCAAATCTAAAATTCTTCTTCTTATCTAAATTTGTAATCTACAAGTTATTACATCTTTATCTAATCAATCTATCAATTTTTTTTTATTGTAGCAATGCATAGTGACTGCACTATGCTTGATGGTATAGCATAGTACAATCCAAAAATATTATATATATTATATTATATATTGTCGTAGGTTTCTATTTAAAGTTATCAATGGCTCAGCAATGAGACAGGTATTCACAAACTTTCCCTAAGTTTATTAAAATTAGTCATCTAACTAAATTCTTATTTGTCAACAAGTTGTGCCCGTGACTTCGTCCGCGTGGAACGTATGTAAATAAACAATGATTAATAAAGTATTCTGAATGTAATAAGTCCATTTACTTTTATCTCGTTCTTACGCCTCGTCGCTATTAAAATAAAAATAACTGTTGACAGAGTGGACCAACTTTAGTACTGCGTTCACAATAAAACCACATCGTAAAACATATCATCGAGAATAACTTAGTCTTTGTTCCATTAAAATGGGTCCACACTATCAAAAGTTATTGTAATTTTAACAACAACATAAATACAATTTTTTACATAAGGTTCGACGCGGACGAAGTTGCGGTCACAGCTAGTCTGAAATAAAAATTATCACATCTTCATGCAATAACAAGTTTTTAATAATTTTAAGAGACTACGATTTTCGAAGCACTATAGAATATGAAAGAAATTTGCGCTTAGTAGCTGTTTGCTTTCAATTGTTTTGTTTTTTGTTAAAAAAAAATATAGTTGACATAATGAGGCCAGCATAATAACATGGCAGGCGAGTTCGACGGTATAAACTAGGTCGAAATAAAACAATAGCTACACTTTTACATATACTTCTAAAAATAAAATATATACTAGGATTTCTTCCAATCAACAGCGTTAGACTATTCAAAGACATAGAAAATATATAAAATCTTTCCTAAAAGAAAAATATATAGGTAAATTTTAGTAGGTTCCCACTGTGAGACTTATTACTCGTAGATGTTTATTTCTCAATATTTTGTATTATTTAAAAATACGTCTACTTAAAAGAAAAAATATAAATTTCGGTTAATGTTTGGCAGCCTATCTTTCAGATTATTACTGCAATTGTCGACTAGGTAATAATATTACAGGTACCTTGGGTTAAATTCAATGTTCCAACAAGACGGTGGCTCCGTTGTTAGAAATATTCAGCGAGTTTTGTGGTATCTAGTCTCAGAATCCATGTTTCGTGGTATTATTTCCGATCCACTTGTGCAACAATGTGCAATGTGCAACATCCAGTTCCGAACAACCAAACTATATTATGTAAAACCTTCAATATTTTTGTGGCTTCTCAGAAGTCATACTTCGTGCAATGTGCAACATCCAGTTCCGAACAACCAAACTATATTATGTAAAACCTTCAATATTTTTGTGGCATCTCAGAACTCATACTTCGTGGTAATAATATTTTTCATCCACTTCACCAATATTATAGAATATAGAGTCCAGTAAGACAAGATTATGAATAAAATATTAAAGCCACTAACTACATGACAGATTAAGATCCCGCTAAAACTCCAATATGTAAAAAGATATAGAATATTAAATAAAGCCATCTAGTATAATATTATCACATTAACAAGGTGTACGTGGAAGTAAAATCTAATGTAGTACTTGTCTAAAACGATAGATGGCAGTAGAGCCGCTAAGGCAAGTTTTAATATAAATAAATCTATATTGTGAGCTTCTAACGTTGTAGGGGGTAATCTCAGAAACTACCGGTCCGATTTGAAACATTCTGTCAGTGTTATATAGCTCATTTATCGAGGAAGATTATAGGCTATCACGCTAAGACCAATAGGAGCGGAGCACCATTGAAGAATGTTTCATAATTGTTTTTTTTTTTATTGAGAGCTTCTGCCGCGTGTTGGCGTTAACTCAAAGGAACTATTCCACGCGGACGAAGTCGCGGGCAGAGGCTAGTAATTTATAAACATACTAGCAACCGCCTGCGACATGCACATTAATATGTAGTAATTATTATGGCCTTGTTATTGTCACTAATGGCTAACGTTGGAAAAAAATACTGATACTGGGATAGGTCGGACCTACATTAAGACGAACGAAATGTCGATTAAAAGTTGTGTCTGTTATATTATTATATTTTTATATCTATATGTACTTATATCTTACATTAGTATTACGTTGAATTTTAGTGCCACAGATATGTGTAACTACGGTACTACTGCCATCTACCGTTTTAAAATATTACTAAATTGGGTTTTACTGCCACAAACACGTTGTAAATGTTAAAATGTTAGGCTAGATGGCACTAGCCTTTTTCTTTTTAAATAATGCATATTAAGGAGAAATAAGCGTCGAAGATGTTAAAACGGACATATATTTTTCTTTCAGAAAATATCTTCTTATTCTTGGAATTGTCTAACGCTGTTAATGAGAATTTCCTGTTATTACGCAATGTATTGTTTTATTTCGACCTAGCTGATACCCGCTACCTTATCTACCTTGTTTATTATGCCAAGAATATATTTTACTTAGAAAAAACAATTAAAAGCAAACATACTAAGCGTACAAAATGTCTCTAGTCATTTATGGTGCTTACAAAAACTGTAGTCTCTTAACAATATTTAAAGTACTTGATATTTTTTCCAAACTTTTTGTTTTCCTAAAGAGATAATATGGAATTGGTAATATAAAGGGAGAGGGGTAATCGCAATTTAATACGATTCAGTACTCACTACTAGATGTGTAAATTTTTATATTAGATCAGGAGCGAGAGTACTTTAGTATTAAATGCACCGCGCTCGCAGACCGCTGCCGCGGCGGGCTCGTGTTATTAATTTTTGCAAGAGATAAAAGAGCTAGCAGTCGAAAAAATAACTAACGTAATCGATTTAATTTTCTCAATTTTCCCGTCTTGAATCGGTTAGGTTAGACTTGTGAAACAAAGGTACCGCGAGCCGGCCGCGGCAAAGGTGTGCGAGTAAGTATAATTTTGTATATTACCAACGTGATGATTTTTCAGTTGAAACAAAACAGTTTCGTCTCGGTTTTGGTTAGGTTAGTCTCGTGTAAAAAGATAACGTTAGCCGGCCACGGTAACAGTCGCCGAGCGCGGTGCATTAATACGAAAGTATCGGAGCGAGTGCTAAAGAATAAAACTATAATACGAAAGTATCGGAGCGAGTGCTAGTAGTACTCCGGTGAAGCTGTTAAGACCTCGCTTGGTCAATAGCGTAGCCAGTTCGAAAGAAAAAAAGTGCTAAAGAATAAAACTACATTTTTTTTTTTAATGTTTCCATTTTTTTTTGGGATGCGCCTACAATGGCAGATCACTATAATTTATTTATATAGATGTAAATATGGTAAGAACTTGTACACTACAGACAAAAAAGAATTTACTTACAATTTCAGTTCATATAAAAATATCTGAAAAAGGCTACTTTATCAATACTCTCATTATAGAAATATTAATGAAGAAATCTACGAAACTCATAACAAAGAAGCCTTAACTAACGTAACAATTGCTACGCTAGCAAACCTCTTTCCAAAAATATACATCGGTGACCCCACCGACGTTAATCGATTAGCGAAAAATTGTATAAATCATTACAAAGTTTTCTAACTACGGCAGAGATTTCCATTTTGAAAACATTGTATCGTTGACGCGATTCAACAGACTTGTAGCGCCATCTTTTGGTGATAAGCATTTTCTTTGCGGCTATAGCAATATTATTTATGATTTTTTTTTAAATTGTTTCGGCAAAATGACTGCACTCTACCTGATGGAAAGTACAGTACAGTCCATAAATAACGGCGACTGTCAGTGTTAAATAGCAATGGCAGTCATCGCTATCATGCCGACCTGCAAAAGTGCTTCTTCACGCCATGTTTGAAGGACTCCATGCCATAAGCGGGTTCAGTGATGGTAACTTTGAGCCATATCTAACGAAGTGAAGTAGTTTTTACCTGCCAATTAAGCTATTTGGTCATCAATATTTGGCAAAGGATATCTGTCGCGTATTGTGGTCGCATTTAATGCCCGGTAGTCAATACATAACCTATTCCCACTATCCTAACTATCCATCCATCCTTCCTAACGAATACAATTGGAAAGCGTAACTTAATTCAGATTCTTTTTTTTTTCTCGAACTGACTACGCTATTGACCTGGTGGGGTCTTCACAGCTTCACCGGACTATACATTCAGATTCTTTAATGATACCAGCTTCTTATAGTTCGGAAATTTTCGACTTTACAATTTGTTGTTTAGTGAAAGAAATTCTATAGAGTCTATAGAAAATGGGTTGATCGTTTTTTAATTTTATTTGCATTTGAAAACCCCAAGTCTTTCATATCATGTGCAAAACAGTTACTGTATATATATAAATAATACATACAGTCGAGCATAGCAACCTCCTTCACAACCTTTTTTGAAGTCCTTTATTGACAGATCTGTCAAAAAGTCTTTTTTATTTACATGTGTGTATATGTTGTGTAAAATTGAAGCAGTAGTGTGAGTAATGCATATTTTTATTAATTTAATATACTTCTAATGCATTTTATATAAAATAAATAGCTTTCTGCACTTCTCCTCCATATAAACTTTAACTATGCCAAGTTTCACGTTCATCCGTTCGCTCATTTCTCTCAAAAAGGGATACAATTTTTTTTTTTTTTTTTCGAACTGACTATGCTATTGACCTGGCAAGGTCTTTACAGCTTCACCGGACTACTAAGGCGAGCGCTTAAGGCACTGAGCCGATTTTTGTTTTGGGTAACATACACAAGGGTGCACGCACACCTCGGCTTGGGCTGTTACCGAAAAAGACGCGTCTGTCCTAGCTAAACTATACTAAGCTATTCATACATATATGCATTTGTGAATTATGCAATGAAAATTGCATGATTCACCAATGAATACATGTATATCGGATTTGAAACGAACTAAACTATTCGATTCAGTTCGATTGAGGGAAAAAAAGTAAACCCTCCAACAATGTGTATGTATGTGCACGTGTGTTAGAGAGATAATCTCATATGTGTGTTCAAATGATGTAGGTGAGTCACTGTATCGCAAAATAATATCAAGAGGGCTCCGCGCGGGGACGACCTAGGCTCGAGATATTCTGAGAACCGCGATGTGTTCGGGAGCTAATAGGGATCGATTACAAAAGCGTGGGCGCAACACGCATTTTATAAGATTGAATTTAAATTTACTAACGGTGTCGGCACCGAAGTCTAAAAATAGACATAACAACAATTATTATTATTATTGAACGGTTATTTTAGGGGAAGATAGACGTAAATACGCGATTTACTCTATCTTATTTGAGTTATTTATTTATTTTTTTACGGCTGCGCGCGCGAGCCGTTGTAGAGTAGCCGCGATGGCTGGAAACCTATGGATTGCCGTGACGGCACCTAGTAGCGGATTACGAGAGCACTCTTCGTACGCCGAGATCTCCGAGATCTCGTGGAAGATGAGTAATTGAGCTGTGTAGTCAATACTCGATAGGGAAAAGGAGTATGCGGGGTCATCCTGTGAAGGATTAGCCGCCGGAGGTTTGGGAGTGTGCTGGGACGCGGGTTTGGGAGCCCACGGGGCCTGAGGGGCCCGGTAGGGGCGGGGGGGCGCGCTAGTCGCGGGTACGGACGCTGCCGGTGCACGAGACGTGCCCGGCAGGTTCGGGAAGGCCTCCCGAGACATGAGAGGCGGAGGTCGAGGACGGGCGGGGGCAGCGGCCGTCTTAGACGGCGACGCCTGCCTGGGGTATCGAGGGCGCTTTGTGCGCGGGGCGCGGGGACATCCGCGATAATTCGCGGTATGGCCCACGCCGCGGCACAGAACACAGCTCGGAGGGTCGGAGGCGTCTTTCGTGCGAGAACACTCCCTAGTGGAGTGGTCGCCGAGGCACTTAACGCACCTGGGTTTCAGGCGACAGTTTCGTGCGGAGTGTCCGTACACCTGGCAGTTGTGACACTGCGAGGGCACAGACGTTTTGCGCGGCGGCTCGACTATGACGCCGGAGAGGCCGCAAAGGGATGTAAGATTAAAAATCGCTTTCCCCTGAGGGGTGCGATCGAGGACAACGAGAACCATATCATATGGAGCCCTGGTGCGCGGAGAGCGCATACGATGAACCTCGCGAACAGGAATCTTCTGTTCCTTGAGGTCGTCTGAAATGTCGTCAGTCGGGAGTTCTGAGGGGACTCTACGGATCACAACCCGTAGTTTACGCTCCTCTTCGAGAGAGTGCGTGAAATAGCCCCACTGGTTGTCCCGAAGGAAACGAGTGAGGTTGCGATGGGCGGTGGACGTGGCTACCTTCACCTGAATACCTACAGCGGTATTCACGGCGGAGGTGTAAGGGATACCTGCCGTTTCCAGCAGGCTAGAAATCTCAACCCAAGACGCTTTGTCTTGGATCGTAACGGGGGGCGGTGGGCGGGGCTTCTTGCCCGAAACTGCGGAACCCGCAGCCACGGGCGAGTCGGGTCTAGAGGGCGCTGGTGTCGCCTTTGGCACTTTCGCGCCATCGACATTGACTATTTTTTTGGAGCGCAAACTGCCTTCCGGATCTGATGAGGAGTTGGAGCGCTTCTTACGCGGTTTGCGGTGCGTGACGGTGGTGAAGCCATCGTCCGCAGCAGGGGCTTGCTCAGCCTGAGGGGCTTGCTCAGCAGGGGGATCCTGCTGAGCAGGAGGGTCTTGCTCCATGTCGGAGCCGGAGTCGGAGTCATCGCTATCGCGATCGGCTGGGATTGGGAAGTTGTTGGAAGCCTCGATCTTGGCATAGATCGAGGGAGCGGGCTTCGAGGAATGAGGGAGCTCGGTGCGACGCTTTGCAGCGTACGCATCGTAATCGTCTACGAGACGAGGACAGATAGCGGCTATGAAGCCGCGGAGGCTAATGAGCTCAGTCTCTAAGAGACTGATCTCTTGTTCAGCGGCCATACCGGGGCCTGAGGAGAGGAGTGGGGCGGGGGAAGACATGTGAAACCTCCCTGCCAGAGGGGCAGGGGGGCGCGCCTTAATGAATTTAACGGACTATCCCGAGTCCGGATCAAAGGGAGCTGTTTAAAACTAAACAAAATAGGAAAACAACGCAAATAAGTACCTGAGCGAGACAGGGGAAAAATAACATAAGACTACTTAAATAAACAAACAATAAAAAGAAAATAAATTTAAAAATAAATCACTGAAGAATTAAAGAAATACGTAAATAAATAGATAAACAAAAGAGTAAATAAATAAATATACCAAGAAATAGATAAAGCAATAAATAAATACAAGGAAAGGTCTCACTCAGTTCCAAGAAAAAGAACGCAGGTGCAGCGCACCTGTGAAGCGCAGGTGTGCCATTTCGTAACAACACAATAACTGACGTCACTAAATCACGAGTATTAAAATCGAACTTAGCGCGCGCAGCAAAACGGACAACCGCTCAAGTCGACGATTCGATCGGAACTCTCGACGACATACCTCTATCATTTTATTTATATAGATTACAATATACTGTGGTGATATAATGCATTCTTTAGGCCACGACACAGTGGCGGTGCTGTACCCCCTCCAACAATGTGTATGTATGTGCACGTGTGTTAGAGAGATAATCTCATATGTGTGTTCAAGTGATGTAGGTGAGTCACTGTATCGCGAAAATAATATCAAGAGGGCTCCGCGCGGGGACGACCTAGGCTCGAGATATTGAGAACCGCGGCAAAAATAAAGTTCTTACTCAACACGTCGGAAGAAAAAAAGTTTCGAAAAAAACACGGAGCGCACGTGTGCACGCTACTGCGTCCTGATCGGAACCCCCAAGGGATACAAAGTTTGGGCTTCACGTATTAATATATACTAGTCCAGCTCAGAGGTCGACATTCGACCATAGTTCATTGATTTTTTAAAGTTTAAATTTTATTAGGGTTCTTTTGTCAAAGGAAATTACGTTATAATATCATTGTAGAATGTAGAATGAAAAAAGGTAATTGGAACGTAAGAGTAAAATAATACATACAGCATACAGCATAGCGACCTCTTTCACAACTTCTTTGAAGTCCTTTATTGACAGATGTCAAAATGTCTTTTTATTTACATGTGTGTATATGTTGTGTAAAATTGAAGCAGTAGTGTGAGTAATGCATATTTTAATTAATTTAATGTACTTCTAATGCATTTTATGTAAAATAAATAGGTTCCTGCACTTCTCCTCCATATAAACTTTAACTATGCCAAATTTCACGTTCTTCCGTTCGCCCAATGCCGTTAAACAACAAAGTTTAGGCTTCATGTATTAATATATATGATGATAAGACCGATATCTAAAGAATCCTACGTCAACTAAGACGAATTGGTATGGCTATTACTTATACCGAAAATGGATTCTAACGTGTGGCATAGGCTAGACTTTAAGCAAGAGCTTACATTATCACTGACCTCGCAAATCGCCACTTGCTCGCAGCTTTCGGCTTTTATTAGACGGTGCCTGCTTCCCAATTGACGTCCTCGCTACCCGTATTAACAACCTTCAGGTAACCTTGACGGCCGCGTAGCAGTGTAACCGGCAAGGAGTAGGAGACATCCTGCAGGTCATAATGTCGGGCTGGCGAAACCACCTCGTTGTTATCGTAGTTTCGAAATATGTGCACCTTGATGATAGAGGTCCCTGGCGATAATCTTTCCTGGCAGGCCGTAGTCACTTTGAAATGGCAGTTTCTTTCTGGTGCATCCACGGAGACTGGAAATTCTGATTCTGCGGTTTGAAGTGTGTCTGTACAGGTTTTGATGGTTAATGATATCTCATCTCTATTTACGGTCTCGTCGATCAACAAATTTATACCGGTCATAGTCACATCTGTGAGACGACCTTTGCAAAGTATTTCTACGTCGTCAAATTGCAGTCTATAAATTGAACTTCCCCTTTGCTCGCGATGACATCACCATTGAATCCCTTGAGAGAGATGTATGCTGGCTTAACCTCCAAGTTAAGAAGTTTTGAAACGTCTCTATTGAGCAAGTTAACTTGACTACCCGTGTCCAAGTAAGACTTCACATAGACTCCGTTTAGTCTTGCACCATTTTAACGCGTGGTAGCTCTTGCCGTCTGAGTATCGCTTTAAAGTGTTAACAAAGTGACGTTTAACTTTGCGTGCTTACTATTCTACTCTATTCTACTTGTCCTTACACTAATCTATAGCGACAAATGTCGAGTAAGCAGGAACAATTCTTTTTATGCCTCAGCTAAATGACCGTACGTTGGATACACCGCTAGCAATATAAGGTGTCGTTATTTATAAAGACAAATATGCAGACGAACTCGCGGGTAGCTGTTTGTATGTTTTTATGCAATGTACATAATAAAACTGTGTCAATAATAATAATAGATGTTTATCTTAGTGATTCTCTATTTATATGTAACTAAAGAAAATCTTCATTCAGCTGCATTTCTTAAACTTTCAAGTGTCTAATATGGCTGGATTATCAAATGCCGCCTGTCTTTAAAGCTTTGAAGATATATGTGAACTCCTAAATACTATTTACTATATGTATACTGTCGAAATTAGCTTTCAGGATATAAATTAATAAAGCGCCATCTTTTGACTATTCTACAAACTGCATTTAGCTGTGGAGACTCTTAGCATTAACTTGGAGTTTTTTGGTGTTGTTAAATAGATGTTAGTCTGTCCTGTAGTGGACGTTATATTTGGTTTTGTTTTATTTGGTTCTATATTTTGTAATATTCATGGTGTTTTACTTAATATGATTTGGTTATTGTGCACAAGTTAAGTGCATAGTAAATAATATCACGGAGCATGGACTCAGACTTGCTACAAAAAGTCCCTCGATTTTTTTTTCGAACTGACTACTCTATTGACCTAGCAAGCTAGCAACTTTCCAGGGAGTTTTTGTGGCAAGTCCGAGTCCATGCTGCTGAACGCATGCTGAGACAAATCAAATCGGCTGAGTGCCTTAAGTGCTCGCCTTAGCAGTCTGGTGAAGCTGTTAAGACCTTGCTTGGTCAATAGCGTAGTCAGTTCGAAAAAAAAAACTGCTCAACGGGCCTAAAGAAGTTGTCATTTCAATAAACTAAAACTTTACAGTAATTGTTTTCTTTTTCATGAGCTGATTTTAATTTTGTCTTATATAATTTAATTCGATTGGCGATATATTTCTGTATACTACCAATAAGTTATCATCGCTTGATACGACCGAAGCTGCCCGTTCAAACTAGTGTATATGTTATAGTCAAACCTGGAAGTCTAGATTTATCTACTCAGTCCTCAATTCTGACTTAAATTCTTAGTCAAAGCCCAAATAAATCACGTTTTTCGGCCTTTGACTAAAGAATTTTCGTCAACCCAAGAAGAGGCCAATTTAGTCAGGGCGACGTCGAAATATAATTTCATGTTTTCACGTTTTATTATTTTCCTAATAAATACATATAATATAACACAAGTAAATAAAGTTGAAGTGTCTGTTGGTAATGACAAAATAACAGCTTTATACTAAACTAGCCGTGCCCGCGACACCGCCCGCGTGGAATCTAATATATAATAACAGTGACTAATAAAATCATCTGAGTATATTAAGCCCATTAACTTATCTACTGTTCTCTCATACTTAAGTCGCGATGTCATTAAAATTACGATAACTTTAGATAGACCGAACCTTTTTTCTCGAACTGATTACGCTATTGACCTAGCAAGCTGTTAACAGCTTCACCGGAGTACAAATAGACCGAACCAATTTGAATGAAACCAACACTAAATGTTACTCGATATGCTTTTATCGTGAACGCAATACTTTAGTAGTTATGCGTGTTCAAATAAACAAACAGACAAACAAACATTTCTAAAAATGATTGAAATGTATTTTGTTACTTATTCCAAGACCCTTGCACGTTAGATTTATATATATATATATATA
>MU158923.1:123656-218283 GCA_015888305.1 Antheraea pernyi
TGTAGATTTATATATATATATATATATATATATATATATATATATAGAGACAAGCCGCGCAAGCGCAATACGGTCATACTTACTTAGCATGTCGTGGCGCGAAATTATAAATTTATCTTCTACCAAAAATATTGCTCAACAAACAAATTTCCACTCCAAAAATTGGCAGAATTCGGTTATTTCAGGAAACGCACTTGTCAATCAAAAAGTCCTTATATAAGTCCAATACGTCTTCTTGCTAACTGAATGTAGGTAGGGACACGAAAGAATTATGGATACTTTGTGGTATCGAGTACATTTCCTTTCGATACCGATACTTTGTATTCAATACATTTACTCAATGAGTACTTTTTTGTCAGGTATCGTATCGAAAGAATTGCAGTAAAATTTTAAACTTGACTTTACGGTTCATGTTTATGGCAACGCCATCTAGTTCAATCGTACTGAACTTTCTAAAACATTGAGCTCAAAATTGTTACATCCGTTCACAGACGATGAGCTCCTATCCTTTATTTCATTCATTTCACTAATTCGTCGTTCTAATTATAATACGATTGAATATTGAAGTTATAAAAAAAAACATTTTTTTCTAAAGCAGCAAGTCAATTTCGAAAATCCGAAACCGCTAATCACCAATACGGCTCGATAAACTTATATTTTTAAACTATTGTCCGGAGGAGGAATGGGAACCTTAATGTCGCTAAAGTATGTTTAGTAATATAAATATAATAGTAATAAAAAATTTAATTATTTAAATAATATATTTAATTTGTGCCTTTATAATTATCTTTTTTTATTATTCTATTAAATGTATTTACCAATACCATTTGTCTGTTTATGTTATGTTCTACTGAAGCTACTTACTGAGTGACATTGACGTCCGGACGTATGCGTAGTAGGCCCTATAAGAAGCACTCGAAACTTTTATAAGTACGATACTTTTTTTCGATACTACTTTTTTTTTCATCTTAAGTGGCAAACGAACAGGTGGGTCTCCTGCTGTTAAGTGATCACCACCGTCCATGGACACTAACAACACCAGAGGAGTCGCAAGTACGTTACCACCCTTGGGAGGAAGGATTAGGGGAGGGCAAGAGAGAGGAGAGAGGAGACGGGACAGGAGGTGGGCCTCCGGCACTCTCATTGACCGAACGAAACGCAACAATGCAAGCACTATTACTTCACGTCGGTTTTCTAAACTCAAAATTAGGAAGCTACAGCACAGCAATTGGTATGTAGGACTTCCTTACAAAAATGTAATAAATCTATTCCGCTAAGAGCGGAGCACCAATCTAATATTAGATTGCTGGAACGCTATACATTTTAAAAATCATAAATTGTTGCTGCGATTTAAAAGTGCGGTGGCGCCATCTTTTGACAACAGTGTCAAAAGTCAGTGAGTCACGTCATTAATGGCCGGTCTCAATAATCTAACTCCAGTTAAATGTTAGTTAGCTATCGGAGATAGCTTTTATCTTCAAAACTATCTTTGACTGGTGTTTCAATAACAATATTTCCGGAAGCTTATCTAAAGCAACAGATAGATAAACTAGTCTAACTCCAGTATCAAGAGCGTCCTTCCGAAACGTTTTGTTGTTGCATTTGAAATATTTGGCACCGTGTTACAAATGAACATTTTAACTATATTTACTGTTTTTATTTACTAAAATTATTCTTATCATTATGCAGCAGATAATAATATAATAAACTGCAACAACACTACACATATCACCTCCACACACGTGCACGCTCACACGCTTACACATAAAAAGTGGATAGGTTTTATCTTTTTGTTTTTACCCGTATCGAACTGAGTTCAGAAAATTTTCCGTCACAAAATATACATAAGAGTTATTGAGACACGCATGCCTTGTACACATGCATGTTTCAATAACTCATATCTGTATGAATAGTTTAGCTTAAGCCGCCTGCCGCCGCCTCTATATGGGGGTCATCAGGTCCATGGCCGCCTACGGGGCACCGTTGTGGGTCGACGCCCTCAGCGCCACCAACATCCACGCGCTGCGAGCCGCGCAGCGTACCGTAGCGTTGAGGGCGATACGAGGATACCGCACGGTGTCCTCAGCGGCGGCCAATTCCACACATCCTCGCTACCGAGCATGGCCGCAACTACGCTCGGCAGCGAGAGATCTTGTCCCACCGCCGCAGCCAACGTGCGACGCTGCTCCTCCCACGCAGCACACTCAGAGTGTGCTGCGCGGTGTCCGGGTCAACGCCGCACTGATGGCATACGGCAGTCGGCTCCCTGCGTGCTATCCGGTGCAGGTACCAACCGAAGCAACCGTGCCCGGTCAGCACCTGCACCAGACGGAACGTCAGGGAGCCCCATCCTCTATTACAGTTCGCAAATTGGACATCACAAGCAATTAATCATCCAATAAACATTAAATTAAACATAATTGTTACAAATCAAATATATAAATATTAGCAATAATTGCGCTCATTTTCATCAATAAAATAACACACCTTTACCTACCATACATTTTTTTATAGTTTCGGAAAAAAACAACACAGAGCAGCACATAGCGCCAGATAGACTAGATGGAATGAATGCGGCCTCCTTCTGCGAGGAGGTCGTCTCGCAGAAGGAGGCGGTGGAGAGGGTCCGTGAGCAGGACCCTCAAAGTGGCCGTCTCCGCCAACGGAGGACGGGCAGGAGGAGGCGTCAGTTTGACCGCCTCCTCCCTCTGTAATCGGACCAGGGAAGATGGGTCGGGGGGCCCATCTTCCCATTGCACAGGTCCGGTGGACGCAGGAGACGGCCGGTGTGTAGACGGCTGTCTCCCAACTGGACGGGGCCCGGCGGCGGCGCTTTTACTGCTGGGCCAACCGCTGGGGTGGCACGATGAAGTCTATAGAGATCTCGTGCCGCCCCAACTATAGCGGAAGACGTACACCGTGGGGTTTTGGTCCGTGCGAGTCGGACATAACCCACTCTCTCCCCCGAGAGGGTGGTGGATCCGTAAGGGATTTCGCAACGATCGATAAAAAAAAAAAAAAAGATATATCGCGAATTGCATGCAACAGGTAACAGCCAAGCCGAGGTGTGCCGTGCATCCTTGAGCTAGTTACCCAAATGAAATCGGCTGAGTGCCTTAAGCGCTCGCCTTAGTAGTCCGGTGAAGCTGTAGAGGCCTCCAAAAAGGCCAATAGCGTAGTCAGTTCGAGAAAAAAAAAATCGGCACTCGTCATTGTTTCGTTTGTAATCTGTCTGATTGTTTGTGCCAAAGAGTATAATAAGTATTAAGGGAAGTTTGTGCTGTTTCTAACGTTTATTATTTTTCTATTGTCTATAATTAATTGGATACCATGGCTCAATTGAATAACGTGAGTATTAATTGTGTTCAATGTACTAAACTAATATAACTAATACTAATATACACTTTATATTCATAACAAATAACAAACAAACTATTGTATTGTTTCGTGCCTAAAATGTTAACGCAATTTTAGATTAATTCAAAGGCCCTCGGAAAAGATAAGGTGATAAGTCTTTTAGACTTAATATGTAAGCACCTTGCCATCATTTCGAAATCGACAAATGCCAACAACAACAAGCTAAAGAAAGACGCTTGGAAATCGATAGCGCAAGACTTCAATGCAGTAACGGGAGAAATGCGTCGTCCTGAACGATTACGGTTAAAATGGGAGAATTTAAAAAAAACCGCCAGGAAACGTAACGCTTGTATCAGGGAAAATAACGTGTGAAGGTTCGTACTCTTTACATTTTCATAAAATATTTGTGCAATACACATTGTACATATTGATAAGAAACTTTTTTATTCTCAGACTGGAGGTGGTAAAACGTATATCTCCCCCGATGAAGCATTGGACCGTGTTGCCTCTATTTTGGGTGCTACATGGTCGAATTTGGTTGTGATAGAGAACCTGAATCAGTATTGGAAATACTTGATGTAGGGCTTTTGGGGTGCGATGTCAGGAACCTCCACGTGGTGCACCCCGGGCAACGTCGGTCCCTCTGACCGGCGGCTGATACCTGACACAACTGGGCTATGTTAACGGACTTTGATTCTCTCGTCCTTTCGACGATGGGCGCTGGCGGGTCCGGCGTGCACTTGCACTGCCGTCGGGCGGGTAGGTTGGGCACTCTGCCTTACCTCCCACCGTCGATCTCGTAATCCCATCTGGAGTGTCGTGGACATGTCTCGCGGCTCCAATGGGACCGAGGGTCTTGGCTTAACCGCCCGGACCGCGAGGAAGACAACCTCTCTAAAAATTCACCCCAATCTCAAGCGGCGGCGCACCGTGAGGAGATGCATGGCGGATGGGTTGATCCGTCTTTAGTGCGACCCCCGTCAGAGAACCGGCCGACTCTCCTGACGGGTTACGCTAGGCTTACCCAGGTACAGGGGGCACTGCCTGGGTGGACCGTTTTTCCCCCATACTCGTGGGAACAGCAATGAATGAAAACTCTAAAAACTTTTTAAAATCTAGTTCTAAGGATGGGGCAGGGGTTACCACCCGTGCGGCGGCGAAAGCGGATGAGGCGGAGGCGACTAGGGCGGATACTGGCACTGGCAAAAAAGCAGCCAGGCTGGGAGAAAAGCGCGTTAGCGTGTCTTCGAGGGTATTCGACTCGGACACCGAAGTCGAGGAGCGGCAGGGCCCGAAAGTGTCCTACCGCCGGAGAGGGACTGACAGGGGACGTTCCCTATCACGCGGGGGTGGAAGTGGAAGAGGAGTCATGGGGGAGGCCGATGGCTCCTATGATAGGGCGTTGGCCAGTGCCTTATCGGGGCATCTATGCGTGAGTCTGACAAACTCCGCAGTCGGCTCAGTATCAGGCTCTGCCACGGGATCGAGGGCTGGCTCTGCAAAGGGCTCTCGGACTGGCTCTGCAAAGGGTTCTCGGGCTGGCTCGGCCGCCAGTTCTGAGGTAGAGAGCGACCGTCCCGCTTCTCCAATGGATGTCGACGCCCTCGACGCTGAGTCCTTAAAGGCCCTAGCGGGGGGTAAGATCGCAACAATCTTCGAGGTCGTTAAAAAATCGAAGAACCTGGCGGGCCCTTGTATTAAACAGATAAAGGGCGCAGCTAGGGCCCTCCAGGAGGTTGTTGAGTCGTTGGCCGAGCGGACGGAGGCGACAGAGACCCTCAAGCTAAAGCGGGAGACGAAAAACCTCCGTCGCCAGGTGGACGATTTAAAAGCGGAGGTATTGGCCTGGAAGAAGATGGTGGAGGAAAGGAGGGTAATGCCTCCTCCTCTCCCTCCTGCGCCGATAGTCGTCGATGCCCCCACCCAGAACTGGGAGCAGGCACTGGAGGGAGCAGTCGCCAGGATGCAGAAGGTTCTCCAGACGTCATTTAGCAATATGCTGAATGCACGCCTGGAGAGCCTGGAGGGAAGGCTCCCACCTGAGGCGTCGGTGCACCCTTCCTTGGCGGGCGCTAAGAAGAAAAAGGGTGGAGCGGCTAATGCGGCAAAAGCTGTGCCCGCGCAGGCTGTGAGGGTCCCTACGGCTTCTGTGACTGCCCCACTGGGCATGAACTGGGCTAAGCTACCGGTCCCGGCGGCAGCGACAGCGGGAGCAGAGTGGACTACGGTAGTCGGCCGCAAAAAGAAGGTGGCAAGGGCCCCAACAGTGGCGCCGGCGCAAAATGCTGCAGCCACATCGGCTCCCAAGACCCCGCCAAAGCCAGCGGGGCAGAAACTGCCCTCTGCCCCCCAATCGGCTGCGGTCATACTAACCCTGCAGGATGCCGCAGCCAGTAGGGGGGTTGGTTATAAGGAGGTCCTCCAAAAGGCACGCGAAGCAGTGCCCCTGGGGGATATGGGTATAGAGGAGGTGCGGGTGAGGAATACGGCGACCGGGGCAAGAATTGTGGAGCTCCCGGGCACCCAAAATAAAGATAAAGCCGTCCAGCTGGCCCGGAAGCTCGAGGTGGCCTTGGTAGATATTGCCACGGTAGCCATTCCGACTAAGAAGGCGGACGTCCGGATCGTCGGTCTCGACGATTCGGTTTCCCGAGAAGAGGTCGTGGCATTCGTGGCGGCGAAGGCCAAGTGCAAGGAGGGCGAGATTAAGGCCGGTGAAGTTTACAGAAACTGGGGGGGCCTAGGCGCCGTGCACATGACGCTCCCCGCGGAGGCGGCCAAGGAGCTTGTGCAGTCCGGCAAGCTTCTCGTCGGGTGGAGCGTCGTACGCGTGCAGCTGCTGGACGAAAAGCCCATGCGCTGCTTCAAGTGCATGGGCTTGGGGCACACCCGCCCCATGTGCCCCTCCTCGTCCAACAGGGGTGCGGCGTGTTATCGCTGCGGCGCCGAAGGGCACAAGGCCTCTCTTTGTAAGGCCGAAACGGCGCGATGCGCTATATGCGCTGAGGCGGGGAAGCCCTCAGGGCACCAAATGGGGAGTCGCAGCTGCAGGCCCCCAAAGATCAAGGTCAAGGCCACGCCAACAGCGGAAGCAGGTCCTAAGACGGTTGCCGGTAGGCAAGAGGAAGTTGAAATGGACCACTAATGGACCGCGCCCATTTCAATTTCCTCCAGGCGAACTTGAACCACTCCGCCGCTGCACAGGACCTGTTTGTGCAGTCAGTGGTGGAGTGGGGCATCGGGCTTGCGGTAGCCACGGAGCCTTACTACGTTCCTTCTCAGCCGCTGTGGGCTGGGGATCGGAGCGGCTCCGTGGCGATCGTAGCCGGCTCGGGTTCGTCCCTGGCAATAAGAGAGAGGGGTGCCGGGTTCGTGACAGCCGTCTGGGGAGAGTACGCCATAGTGGGGGCGTACTTTTCTCCTAACAAGCCCCTGAGGGAGTTCGAGGTGTTCCTCGGCTCCCTGCAGGGAGCTGTCAGGCGGCTATCGCCGCTCCCCGTGGTCCTCATGGGCGATCTTAATGCCAAATCGAGGACCTGGGGAGCGGCAGTCACGGACCTGAGGGGCATGGCCGTTGAGGAGTGGGCAGCCGAATTAGGGCTGTCCCTCCTCAACCAGGGGAACGTCCACACGTGCGTGCGATGGAACGGGGGGTCTGTGATAGACGTCTCATTTGCCACCCCGTCTGTCGCACACCGTGTCCGGGGGTGGAGGGTGCTTGAGGAGGGGGAGACCCTATCGGACCATCGTTACATCAGGTTTGAGGTCACCACCTCCCAAGCCGGAATTGGCACTCGCCCCCGGAGGGGGGCGAAGTTCCCTTGTTGGGCGATGAGCCGCCTCAACCGTGAATTAGCGGAAGAGGCGGCCATCGTCCAAGAGGGGGAGAGACGGCGTCTCAGGGAGGACGCCGTCGAAAGGTGGATGCAGGACCTGGCGGACGCGCGCTTCGGGACGTACACCGTTGACGCCGTCCGCCCGGTCCTGCGAGACTGGATCAGGAGGGAGTTTGGCTCCCTGACGTTCCGACTGGTGCAGGTGCTCACCGGACATGGTTGTTTCGGGTGGTACCTGCACCGGATCGCACGCAGGGAGCCGACCGCCGCCTGCCACGAGTGCGGCGCTGACGAAGATACCGCGCAGCACACTCTGTCTGAGTGTGCTGCGTGGGGGGTACAGCGCCGCATTCTGGCGGCGGTGGTAGGAGTAGATTTGTCGCTGCCGAGTGTGGTTTCGGCCATGCTCGGCAGCGAACAGGCGTGGCGAGCAATGGCCTCCTTCTGCGAGGAGGTCATCTCGCAGAAGGAGGCGGCGGAGAGGGCCCGTGAAGCAGACCCGCTGAGTAGCCGTCTCCGCCAACAGAGGACCGGCAGGAGGAGGCGGCGCTTTGCCCAACTCCTCCTGCCACCGTAGCCGGACATGAGGGGATGGGCCGGGGGGCCCATTTCCTCATTGCACAGGTCCGGCGGACGAGGGGGGGCAGCCGGTGTGTGCCCGGTCTGCTCCTCTATAGGTAGGAGCCCGGCGGTCACCTTCCGCCGGGTGGACCGTGGGGGCGGCTCTACAAGGTTGATTAGCTTGTTCGATCCCTTGCCGCCCCCACAAAACGGTCTGTCGGTACACCGTGGGGTTTTAGTCTGTGGGAGTCAGACATAACCCACCCTCTCCCCCGGGAGGGTGGCGTATCCATAAGGGATTTTCCCACAATAAAAAAAAAAAAAAAAAAAAAAAAAGGGCTTTTACCAAATACTCACATTGAAAAAGTTGATGATGTTAATATGGAAGGAAATGGCTGTGGTAGTAGTGGGTTTGAGAGTGGTGGTGCTGGTGTCGTTGAGACAAATTTCACACCTAAAAAATTTATCGTTAACACGCCTAAAAATTCTTGTAAGTTGCTTTCATTATTTTTATATTCATATGACAAAGTATAAATAGAAATACTAATTTTTGTTGATTATTTTATTTGTAGCATTTATATAAATTTAGTACTCCTACTGGGTGGTAATTTCATTTGAAGTTTAAAATTGTTTGAAACATTTTAGTTTATGTTAACTAATTTGGCTATTTTATTTATAGTAAACAAACAACAAAAGTTGTCTGAAGAAATACAGAGAGTTCGACGAGACAAAGACCAGGCTTTGGCTGCTTATTTTCCAGCCAAGACTGAGAAAATAAATTTAGAAAATATTAAATTAAGGTTAAACAATTACAGAACAATGTGCAAGATGTAACAGCTACTGCAACTAATAATAATAGTGCATAGATTGTATGTTATTAGAGTTTGTATTATTAATTTGTATGTTTTTTATTTCAAGACAAAGGCAATTGCCTAGAGTTAGTAAATTAGTTCTTACTTCAGTTTGATAGTTATAAGTATTTGCTGTTAAATAATTTTGAATAGTTAAGTTAAGTAATAGGATAAAAGATGATGCATTCTACTTTATGTTGTTCACAGTAATTTGTAATTAGTTATAGATGTAAACCCCCTATGTAACAATATACCATATTAATTCAATGATGAAGTTTTATTGATCACAGAAACTATTATAATGATAAAGTGTGAAAGTATATATCAACATGTTGAAATTATGCAAATTACATGTATATAACTTTATTGACCATGTTTACAGAGTTTGTTCACAACTATCCAATATTCAAATGTGCTGCAATTATGAAATTCATGATCTGAAAGAAAAATCCGAATTGATAATAACAAACTAAAAATATTTCTAGCCCTGATAGGAAACAAAATATACCTAAAATAATTGTTTATCAGTTCTTCCCTTATACTATTTGGTTGTTGACCTACTCCTTCAATATGTTGAGAATCACTCGGTTCGATTGATATCTCAACTTCAAGTTCCACATCATAAATATAATTTCTTCGACAAATATTGTGCAATACAGAAGTTCCAATAATAATAGCTTGTGTTGTTTGTAAAGCTAGGCGGATTTTCAGTGACAGAACAGGGAAACGTCTTTTCCAAACACCAAAACATCTAAAAACACAAGACATTGTCTTGATATTACTTAAATTTTATGTAAAAATAGTGTTATACAAATGTTATACAGTAATACAGAATAGTATTGTAAAAATATCCTTTCTATAGTATTTCTAGTTTTTATATGTGCTTCAACAGAGATAGGATTGAGTAATGGAGTTAAGAGGTACGAAGTACAAGGGTAACCACTGTCTCCAATGAGCCATCTATTTCCAAATATACCATCTTCACATTGCACTGAAATGTTGATATTAATGAAATCACTCAGTATAAAAAAAAATTATTCAACATGAAAATACATACTTTTAAGAACTGAATTGTTAAATATCGTTGAATCATGAGTGGACCCAGGCCAGCGAGCAACGACATTCATAAATATCAATTCAGTATTGCAGACTCCTTGAACATCAATTGAAAAAATTCCTTTTCTATTTCTGAATTCTTCTCCAATATTTGAATCTAAAATGGAACAAAGTGGTATATATAAATTTAATATTGGGAGGGATGTTCTTGAAAATGAAAAATCTTTCACTAGTTCAATATAAGAGTTTTAAGTAACTCACCAGGTGATTGTATAGGAATATGTGTGCAATCAATTGCACCAAGAACCCTTGGAAATCCTGCAATGTCATGGAAAGCATTTTGTGTATTATCTAGTATTTTTACATGTTGAGGATATAACCCGGCTATAGCACGAGATACATCACACACAATTCTGCTCACCGAAGCTTTTGATACTCCAATAAAGTCTGCTACAGACAAAAACATTGTCCCCAATGCGTAAAACCTCAAAGTCAACAGTACTTGATGTAGCGGTGAAATGCCATTGTTGCTACAATTTCATTAATCATTATATTATGATGTATGGTGATAAAACTGTTTCAGCAAGTAGGTAAAAATAATCTGAAATGAATATTATGATCGACTCACCTGGAGGAAGTAACGCTGAGCGCTGGACTTAATTTCTTTAATAAATCATTTACTGTCGTTTTATTTAATCTAAGTCTGTATATGAATTCAGACTAAAAATTCACGTTCATAGTTTATTCGCATATACAATATACGATCTTCAAATTCTGCATCATCTGAGTCTGAATCGAATAGACCGGCTTCATACATTTCAATATCACTTTCATCACTGAATAAATCCATTGTTTTTTATGAAATAACAGTCAGTTAACATGCGTAGAGGGAGAAACTAACTACGTTAACATGACATTATCTTCCAAAATCGGGCGATAAACGAAATTTATTCAAAAGATAGTTTGAACACGTGTCATTGAAACGCTTTATTTTTTTTCTATGAACTTACATAACTAGGGTAAGCGATAGACCCTCCGGCAGGCAGTTTAGAAGTAAAGATAGAATTCTTTGTCCATCTGTGTTTATTGAAACGGATAAACGGGACGATAGATAGCTCAAGTTTTTTTTTTTTTTCGAACTGACTACGCTTTTGACCAATGAAGGTCTTAACAGCTTCACCGGACTACTAAGGCGAGCGCTTAAGGCACTCAGCCGATTTTATTTTGACAACTAGCTCAAGGGTGCGCGGCACACCTCGGCTTTGGCTGTTGCCTGATACATGCAATTCGCGACCTATGTAAGCTAACCTTTTTTTTTTTCAAGTGGAGAAAATCCTGCATAGGATACCCTCCAGCTGTCGGGGGCCAGGGGCAACAGCTGAAGGGTGATGCCGAGACTCTTACCGGCTAAAAACCCCACCGGCCGTACGGCGCGATGTGTGAACCAGAGGTTGGTGTCGCGCGAGCATAATCCGCGCCCTTTTCACGCGCTCAGATCGCCCGTGGATGGTGAACGGGTGACCTACGTCCTGAGGGTGTATTCACCCTTATGCTTCAATCGGAAGCAGCGGCCGTGGCCCGTGCTTCTCTTCACGGGTTCCCATCAGTGACAGCGGGCGCCCCCACACCCACTGCCGGGAATTTGCACCACAGCTGTGAAGAAATGGATCACAGCAACAACAACTAGGTACAACTTAATGGTACCAATAGAAACATGACAAAAAGAGAGATTGGAGAAAAAAAAAAAGGACAAGACAAAGTGGAAGCAAGACCAATTGCTCCGAGACCAATTTCACCAGACCCGACCGACCCAAGCTAGAGTGACCCCGGACCAACCGACCCACACTTTTGTTTTTATCTTTTTTTACAGAAAGACAAGGACAACACACGACAACAATGACAAGACGGGACGCAAGAGAAACAAGGACGACACAAACACAAGCAGGACCAGCCGACCCAGACCAAAACGACCCAAGACCAACCGACCCCAACCGACCGACCACACACACAAGACGCACACAAAACTGGTTGAACCGAAACGAGTTAGCTGATAGATGGCACTACAGATGCTTTGATTTTATTTTAGTTACATACATTGAAACCAGATGGCAGTACAGTCGCGCCCATATATACATGATCGTACAGTTTTCATAATCTTAGTTGGCTATTGCATTACATTTTAAGGGTCGGCAACGCGCATGTAACAACTTAGGACGTTGCAAGCGTCCATAGGCTGCGGTGACTACTTAACATCAGGCGGCCCGCATGCTTGTTTACCACCGTCGTGGTATAGAAAAAAGAAAGTTGTTCTATACTTCCAAGTATTTATACTAATAATGAAATTACATATTATAGCGTAATGTTTATACCCTTCGATAATTCATAAGATATGGATGGATACTTTGATTTACAAGCTTAACTGATTCATCGACTTCCACTTTTAACTAGTCCTACTCGACATCAGAAAGTTCTATATATAAAAAAACAACGCAATTGCAACATATAGAACCTATCAAAAATTCATTTTCGTTTTTCTTGGAGATATCAAAATTTGCCATCACGTGTCCTAGACATTACAAAGGACACAAAGTATTGCCGCAATTTAAAAGTATGGTGGTGCCATCTCTTGACGACAAGCACTCTCTTTGAATCTATATTTGAATGTAGCGGTATTAATTTTTTGATATATGTACGAATATTTTTAGAGTATTATGTGTATAAATAATCTATACTTAATATTATATAGCTGAAGAGTTTGTTTGCTTGAACGCGCTAATCTCAGAAATTACTGGTCCGATTTGAAAAATTCTTTCAGTGTTAGATAGGCTCATTTGTGGAGGAAAGCTATAGATATATCATATCACGCTAAGACCAATACACAGCGGAGCACCCACCAATGAAGTATTTTCAAAATCGGGGTTAAGGTACGTATTTTTTTGAAATATGTTTATTTCGCACAGAGGTCAATTGAAATTGGCAATAAAAAGGGAGAGAGGAGTAATCGCAATTTGATACAATTCACTATTCACTCCCTTGACGTGTTGCATGAACATAATATTAAAGTCACCAATACTTGTTAGTCCTAATATAGATACTAGTCGGAGAGTTGTGGTAATTTCAAGGTCTGGTGAATGTCTTAAGATTAGCGATCACATGCTTAGCAAAATTATCGAACGATTTGATTGCAGACTCCTTCTCCATCAAGCCCAAAAGATAGAATGGACATGTACGAAGAATATCACAAAGCAATATGTGTTCTAGTCTCTTCGCGCTAAACCTGGGACAGTCTTGAAGCAAGTGTTCAAAGTTTTGCACAGATGTGTTGTCGCAGGGGCAGGTGTTGTCGTCAATAATCTTAAAGCGATTAAGATATTGCTTACAATAACCATGTCCAGTTAATATCTGTGTCATATGGAATGAAAGTCCATTACATGTTCGTAATATCCTCCAATTTGGGTAGTGTATCTACCCTGAAGAGAGTTTTCATACCTAGCCTGCCAAACCCTGTGATGCTCAGCACGAATTTCGCACTTGACGAAACTCATAGGGAAGAATGCATAGGTAGGCGCACAATGTAGAGCCGCTGCGTGTATTGGTGCGACGTCTGCGTAAGGTATGCGGGTGTTAATGAGTTTATGTGTTTTGGAAATCAGAGGGTACGTATTGCTTCGATCACGTAAAGCCCATATGGCCGCTTGCGAATCAGAATATATGGAGAGATGTAAATGCCGATGATTAGAGTTAGCCCAAGAACAGGCTTTGTATATAGCAAAGAGTACAGCCTGAAAAACTGAACATAAGTTATACAGTTTATATTTATTGACAGAAATTTGTTGGACCCCCATATAGGCGACAAAGGCTGCTCCAACGGAGGAATCTTTTAACTTACTGCCATCAGTGTAGATATAGTGTTTGGTGTCAGGGTGATCGAGAGTTAAAGTTAACTAGTGGGCGCCCAGTGGTCGACATTCGACCATAGTTCATTGATTTTTTAAAGTTTGAACTTTTTGTTAGGGTTCTTTTGTCAACTTACTTCTATAATCAAAGATTTTTATCATGGTTACTCAGTTATTATAAAATAATAGTTGTATATTATAATATCATTGTTGAATGTAGAATGAAAAAGGGTAATTGGGACGTAAGAGTAAAATAATACATACAGTCGACCATAGCAACCTCCTTCACAACGTTTTTTGAAGTCCTTTATTGACAGATCTGTCAAAATGTCTTTTTTATCTACATGTGTGTATATGTTGTGTAAAATTGAAGCAGTAGTGTGAGTAATGTATAATTTAATTAATTTAATGTACTTCTAACGCATTTTATATAAATTAAATAGCTTTCTGCACTTCTCCTCCATATAAACTTTAACTATGCCAAATTTCACGTTCATCCGTTCACGCAATTCCTTTAAAAAGGGATACAAATTTTGGGCTTCACGTATTAATATATATAATGTTAACCCAAAGTAACTACTCCACGCGGTAGAAGTCGCGGGCAGAAACTAGTATATGTATACATATGATCGGTTGAGTAGTTAATGCGTGTATACAATCATAATAAAATTCACATTTATAATATTAATAAGGATACCATAGTAATACAGTTTTCATTATCTTGGTACGTTAATGCATGAATGTTTTTTTATACTCCCAACGATCACTATCGCTACATATTATAAAATAAAGTCCACTGCCGCGTCTGTCTGTCCGTTCGTGATAAACTCAAAAACTACTGTTCTTTTGGGACCGCGTTTCATTCGGTTTTCATTATTAGATAGAGTGATTCACGGGGAAAGGTTAGGTATGTCATTTGTCAAGACTTGTTGTATATTCATTGAAATATAACGATAAATGTTGAAAGAGTCGGAAAAAGTCAAGCCGGCTGGGAGTTTTCGTCGAAAACGCCGCCTAATCCCTTTGGCGAAGAACAGTTGAGATAATAAACAACGCAGACGAAGTCGCGGGAAATTGCTAGTTTATACTAAAAATGGAATTGCATTTTATAGCGTAATGTTCATACCTCTCGATAATTCATAAGATATGGATAATCGAAATAATACTTTGATTTACAACTTATTTTATAGATTTTATGACCGGTTTCCGAGGTACTTTAATTGTAGTTTATCTATTCAATAGCGTTATCGGTTTGACAACTTGTCAAATTGCGTTTCTGAACAGACAATCATACGATAAATGTCAGTAAAAATCAACGGGCCAATTGACAGTTTATCTTATGGATAACTTTGTTGAGTCAAAAGTATTGGTAGTTTAACCGTGTAACTCAGAAACCGGGAATTAGAAAATCTACCAATAATTATACACACAATGTATCGAGTATCGACTTTTACGTTTAACTAAACTCGACTAAGGACACGAAAAAAGTATCGATACTTTGTGGTATCGAGTACATTTGCTTTCGATACCGCTTCTTTTGTACTCGATACTTTCTATCCAATACTTTTACTCAATGAGTACTTTTTGACAAGTATCGTCGTCGAATGAAATGCAGAAGTTACCTATTATAAAATTTACCTTAAGGCTCATGTTTATGGCAACGCCATCTAGTTCGATCGTACTGAACTTCCAAAAACATAACATTGATCTCAAAATCGATCTGTCCGTTTAGTTCCTATCCTTTCTTTTATTTACTTCAATAATCAATCACTCGATCGTTTGACGTTATAGTAATAATATATTGAAATAGTTTAATAAAAAATATTATTTTCTAAAGCAGGAAGTAACATATCAAAAATTCAAAACTGCTATTCACCAAAACGTCTCGATAAATTTCTATTTTTAAGCAATAGTACGGAGGAGGAATGGGAACTTTAATAAGTGCCTTTATTATTATGTTTTTTGTTAATAATATTTTTAATTTGTGCCGTTACAGTTACCTTTTTTATTATTGTATTAAATTTATGTACAAAGACCATTTCTTTATTTTTGTATTGTTCTACTAATTATGAAGGGCGCGTCCGCGAGATTAAAAAAATGCACTTTTAATAATAAATATTTAATACCAAAAGAATACACTTTTACTTATATTAACTTTAACATTAAAAGGTAACTATTGTTCGAGGTATGAACTAATAGCACCGTAACTAAACCTAGGAGAAGTCACTACCGTTCGAAGTCTGAACCGAGAGTCCAACCTAATCTAGAAACTAACCTAAGAGATGTGACTACCGCTCGAAGTCTGAACAAATAGTGGCTTCAACTCTGATTCAATGCATGAGGTGAGCCTCACGATGCCAGGGTGGTGACGAGGGTCCAATTCCCCGTACTTGTCGCCTCATGTCGCGTGATGTGCAGGGTGGCCAATGTGTCGCAATGGTTACAAGTAAACGGTGAATATTATGTCGCAACTTGGCTGTTACCGTGTGGTATGATGGTGTAACATAATGAAGGTAAACTGACCATACTTATTGACTAACATTGACGTCCTGACATATGCGCATTAGTACTTACGAAAAAGTACTCGATACTACTCATGAGTTGTATCGACACTTTCTGTTCGATACGGTGTCCCTAAACTCAACATGAATCAGAAAGTTCTATATAGATACAAAGCATTTGCAATGTATAGAACCTTACAAAAAATATCATTACGTAACTAACTTTGTTTAAAATCAGACATCACGTGTCGTAGGCATTGTAAGAGCTACAAAATATTGTCGCGATTTAAAAGTATGGTGGTGCCATCTTTTGCCGACAAACGCTCTCTTTGAATCCGTAATTCCATGTAGCGATATTAATTGTTTGATATATGTACGAATATTTTTAGAGTATTATGTGTATATATAATCATTTTATGGAAGAAGGCTATAGGCTATATATCATAATATCATCACGCTTAAACCAATAGGAGCGGAGCACCAGTGAAGAATGTTTCAAAAATATTATTTTCCTTTTGAGAGCTTCCGATGCGTACGCTACGTAAACTGTAACTATTTCACGCGGACGAAGTCGCTGGCTGAAGCTAGTGATATATTATATAATCTATAAAAATAAAATTATAGAGATCTGCTGTAAACTGAGTTATCTTTGTTACTGAACGACATAAGTTCTCTCTTAACTAGGTTCTAACGATTTATAAATTTTAACGTTATAACGTTATGATATTGTGTTTCACTATGGGATTTTTCTTTTATAATACTTATTTATGATATTATCAGCTTATTTTAATTTATAATCTATCCCTCTCTGTAATATTTGTTATAGAAACTATCTACCACATAGCGCATGCTGTGGCAGCTTTTAAAGGCCTATGTGCCTATACATTGTACATATATAGTTTTGATTCATATTTAGTATATTGGTCAATGGCTGCACTAAAAGAAATAAATAAATCAGTCGTTGTGCTGCAATGTTTTGATCATTTCTTATAGTTTCATTTCTTATATATTTGATTGTTAATGTTTTTTAAATCATGAATACTCAAAACAATGAATAACAGTGTTCTCTTTTCAATTTTTAAATTAACTATAGTCTGCATTATTTAAATTTTATACTTTATATACCTACTGAGATTATTTATATTAGTCTACTTTACACATTTATTGGAACTCCGAGCAATAATTATATATACAGTTTATGAAATAATCAAACATATGATATACTGCACAGTCTCAATTCAAAATACAGATATTAGATGTACACAGGCAGCTACACTACTCGTAACTAGTCTGAGGCTTTTTTGTTTATTGTAGCTTTGCAAAGTGACTACACTATGCCTGCTGGTAAGCACATTACAAACCAAAAACAACGGCGACTACCGAGAGATACGCCATCCTTCTTCAGTCGCCGTTGTCATGCCGGCTTGACACGGTTTCACAGCTTCACGATACGGCAAATATAGGATGTTGCGAACTTTTTAGTTCGTGCCCCGATAGGGTTTACCGTAAAACTGTGGCTCCGAAGAACAGCGGTTCGGTGGTTGTAAAAGGGAGAGGAAGAGATCAAATTGAAAATCTTTAGAACACTCGCCATGATACAGACGGTAGAACACGCGTAGTGAAGCAATGTCTCTGCGTAATTGAAGCGGCTCTATACGCTCTGTAATGTCTGTATCATCAAGAACACGGACAACCGGTGTCTGCAACCTGTCTAGGGCATTCAGTAAGTATTTGGCGGACACGTCCCAGAGGTGCGAACAGTATTCCACGCAAGGCCGAACTTCAATTTTGACGAAACTTGACATAGTGATAACTAATATTAGAAGCTTACATCTAGGATTTTTTGTCCCACAAAACGCAAAGGGTTCTCCAGGATAACGGACGAAAGACAAAAAATGTGTAGTTAATGAAATTCTTAATGGATTTTGGTAAATTTCCTTTGTCCTATATATAGCAGACAGAATAGCTAAAAACTCAAGCTATATTTCATCTCCTTATGCTTTTTGAAACGAAATTACACGCTCTGAGAGGATGGGAGCTAAACCGAAAAAAATGTAACTAGACATTTTTGCGACCCCTTTTTTGAACACACAATCATACGATAATTGTCAGTTCAATTTAACTGGCCAATTCTGGGCGTTTTGTTTGACATTTCGTGTGCCATAACTAACATGAAAATTTTTGTTTTGTATGGAACCGTATACTGCTTTTAGTATATGGTGTATTATTGTTTAGATTAGATCGATAGAGTTGTTTATTACGTTTGAGAATATGACTAAGGATTCGAGAATACATCGTACTTCCATATAGAAACTGTAGATAATTTCTAACGTCTGTACTTTGAAATCATTCTATGTTTATTTATGTCGATACCACTTCTTTAGCTACTGTCAATAATATTTTAACTCGCTTTCCGTGCTCCATTGGCGTATATATATTTTTATTCTATTTAAAAAATACATACAAATATTGATGTCAACAGGATTGCTGAATGTAAAATCTAACTGAATGAACAAAAATAATACTAGTATGCATCATAATAACATCATTCATGCAACAACATACCAATTTTTTTTAATTTTTAATATTTGAGAATGATATTGTTCACACAGTCTTTGTGAGAGAGTTGTAGGTGGTAGAGCCACGCTGAGGCTATTACTGGTTTCAGCGTGAATGGGTCGACTCGCCCGGGGTAGTACCACCCTCTCATAGAAAACCGACGTAATAGTGCTTGCATCGTTGTGTTTCGTTCAGTCAGTGAGAGCGCCGGAAACCCACCTCCACTCCCTTCTCCTCGCCTCTCCCCCTTCCCCCAAACATAGGCTGACAACGCCCTTGCGACTCTCCTGATGTTGCAAGTGTCTATGGACGGTGGTGATCACTTAACATCAGGTGACACTAGTTTGTTGCTTGTTGCAATTTATACTGTATTATTGTTTTGAACTTAATTATTTCTATTATTTACAGTAAATATATACCAGTGCGGGCTTGACGTCTTTATGTGTAGTCCGGTGAAGCTGTGAAGACCTTGCCCGGTCAATAGCGTAGTCAGTTCGAGAGAGAAAAAAAACGTATTTATGTTCTAACAAACTTTAATGCGATGCATTTTTTTGAAGTGATAACACTATTTACGTACTTTAAATAATAGAAATAACTTTAAAATATACGAGAGAAAAGTAAATAGACCTAATATATTCAGATGATGATTTTATTAGTCACTGTTTTTTATATTATCGTGTACACGGAGACACTGGTTCCTTGATTAAAATTCAAACCGTATGTAATTCTTTAATTATTTTCTTGACTATGATAACTTTATTCGTTTCACAAAGACGATAACGGAACCTCTTATTTATCACGAAGTAACAATAAGGACTCATATATTTAGAAATCCAATCTAGCATACCAAATAGACATGCCGATTAGATTTCCTACAAAAATAATACATTCAGAAGTGGGATCAAAGTTAATCTTCCTTAACTCGCATGAGAAACATTCACGCGGCCACTAAATATTTCAAATCGACGCACTGTTCTCGCGATTAAAACATACAGTGGCGCCATCTCTTGCCGACTAAGTATCTTACTATCTAACACTACGTTTCTCATACAATTCAGTGCTTACAAATCTTTAATTATATGTTCATGTTATTTAACTAACTCCCAAATACTTATATATTTGAAATCACTTATAGATTTTAATATTTAATACTAGGATATGCCTGTTAATTCGGTCACATAAATATATATATTTTTATTCATAAAAACTAAAGAGCGTCTACGTTTTTTGGTATCAACTTGGTTATATAAAAAGTATTTTCCAAATAACTTTGCTGCATCAAGTGCTTGTTTGATGCTTAGTGGAGGCTCAGGATCGTCTATATCATCTTCTTCATCCACTTTTTGTTCCTCAGTTTTCACTGAATCTGTAATTTCTTCATCAGTAGGTGATACTGTTGTTGTCAGGCTATCGTCAAATTGTATGCAGTTTTGCAGATTTTCAGTGAAATGTCAAATTGTGTAACCACGCAATTAATTGAAAATCATCTTCACTTTTAAACTGTGGTTATTCTTCTGCTTTATCGCTCGTTAAATTCTTGAACTAACATGAACAAAAAAAGCAATAATTACTTAGAACTTTCGGTACGTCAGTCGAGGTAAACATGTGCTAGATATTAAAGCGAGAAAACAACAAACAAAGGAACGTACTCAGCTCCAGTACTTACTAATTTTGGCAATTAAAAAAAATGCTTAATAATTCCGTAATGTTGCCCGAATTGTGAAATGGAACATTTTATTTTACAGCATTCAACTATTTATCAATTGCTATAAAAAAAGTTGTAATATAATTTTTTTAGGTTAGAAAAAATATTTTTTGTAAGCCACTATCACAATACATTATTGATGTACATTGACTAATAAGAAGGGTTATTATTAACCAACATATGTGTTTACCAACAAATTAGCATAGAGGTCGCGAAAAGGAATCTCTTTGCAAAGAAATATAAAACTGAAGATTTTAGAAATAAAAAAAATAACGAAACACAAAATAATTATAACTGTGTTGATCTTTTGAATGGTTCCTAAGATACTAAACTAGTAAGTATATTTACATTCACAAAAATATCAATGTTGAGTCGACGCGTGTTTGCGCATATTTATTAAGCAGGCGCATACATTAATAATACAACGTGGTATTTAAGAAAAGTAAATAAAACTATATCACTCGACATCTTTCAAATAACTAATGTATTTAGCATTATATTCATACGTGGTACATACTAATTGACTATCATATACGTATAATGTGTTGTTTTGGAATAATGAAATAAAAACAAAATGGAGTTGTTCTAAATACATGAGTTTATTTGAAACATCAATTTTGTACATTTAACACCATATTAAATACAAATGTAAAACAAAAGAGTAAACACATTTAAGGCTATTATTTAATAGATTTACTTCAATAAATTTTTTATATATAATTGTGAATTGTTTTTAGCACAAACGCGGACTTATTACGAAATAGTGGCAGTTTAATCTCGTAACCTTAAAACTCTATAGAGATACTTTTACATTTCACACGTAGACTATGCGTTAACTAATTTAAATATACTATTATGAACTTTCTATAGATGTAACAAAACGTAGATTTAAAGAAAGTGTTTGTCGCCAAAGATGGCGCCACAGTACTTTTAAATCGCGTCGACTGTTTGTAATCTTAAAAATGTCTAGGACTTGTAAAATACATCTCGCTAACTGTAATATGCGTTAGTTGATGTTGCTTCAACGAAATTTTTATAGGGGGATCTGCTGCTGTTATCAATTGTGACAGTGGTGAGGTCTTCTCAGATCATTGAAGCCGGTTGGAAAATTAAAATGTAATGTTTTTTCATAGTCAACTTATAGACCGCCCTGAATAATACAAATACATACAAGTACAAATACGTATTGTACTAAAATCCTTTATAAAACAATAGCTTTAACAATGGCCCCAAAGTAGGCAATGCCTGTCTCGTGGAAGCCTAATAACTGATTACAGATTCACTTGATTGATGGTGGCGCGTATTAACTTGAAATAGGATTTGTGAGGTACTTTAGTTTAGCGACTTTTAAATTGACGTCTGGTGATTTTTTTTATTTCTGAAACGGCAACACTGCATCTACGTATAATGTGTTGTTTTGACATAATAAAATAAAAAACAAAATGGATTTTTTTTTTCTCGAACTGACTACGCTATTGACCCTGTACAGCTTCACCGGACTACTAAGGCGAGCGCTTAAGGCACTCAGCCGATTTGGTTTAGGAACAAAATGGAGTTGCTCTCATTACACAAGTTTAATTTGAAACACTAATTCTGTACATTTAACACCATATTATATAACACCAAAAGAGTAAACAAATTTAAAGCTACAATTTCATAGATTTACTTCAATATATCTTTATATTTAATAATAAATTGTTTTTGATACAAACGGGTTCTTATTGGGCAATAAGCGCAATCGTATATTGTAATCGTGTAAACTGTATAAATACCATACATCTTATACCTAGACAATACGTTAGCTAATTGACTTTTAGTTTTTTTTTCGAACTGACTACGCTATTGACCCAGGAGGGTCTTAACAGCTTCATCGGGCTACTAAGGCGAGCGCTTAAGGCACTCAGCCGATTGTATTTTGACAACTAGCGCAAGGGTGCACGGCACACCACGGCTTTGGCTGTAGCCTGATACATGCAATTCGCGATCTATCTGAGCTAACCTAAGCTAACTATTCATACATATATGAGATGTTGAAACATATATGTGTACCAAGCATACATACCTCAATAACTCTTATATATATTTCGTATCGGATAATATTCTAAACTATTTCAGTTTGATAAGGGAAAAAAATAAAACCCTTCCACTTGCCTGTGTAAGCGTGTATGCGTGCACGTGTGTGAGGTGATATGTGTAATGTTGTCGCAGTGATGTAAGATTTTGTGTCACTGTGTCGCGCGAGCAGCGTACTCAAGGGCTCCACGCCGAGGGAACAGCAGACCTAGGCTTGAGCCGTTGCCGAGGGGGGATTGAGTTTTTTTTTTTTTTCGAACTGACTACGCTATTGACCAAGCAAGGTCTTAACAGCTTCACCGGACTACAACCTTGAGTTTTAGTGTTATGCGCTTTCTATACACATAACAAATCAAATGTAGATTTATAGAAGACGTTTGTCGTCGAGAGATGGCGCCACAGTACTTTTAAATCGTGTCAACAGCTCGTTACATTAAAAATGTGTGGAACCCGTAACATTTGTTTCGTTACTTGCAAAAACTCTTGCTATAAGCACTTGTTGGTGTTATCCAACATTATTTTTGAAAGGGGATCTGCTGCTGTTGTTTATTTTGGCAGTAGTGAGGTCTTCTCGATACATTATTGCACACACTTGAATACCAAAATTTCAATCTTCTAGTAAAACGTATTGACGACTTTGAAATAGGGCTGTTAATATTTTTTAAATATCAGATTTTCGATGTATCGTTCGATGATGTAAAATATCAGTGCCGGGCTTCGACATATTGAACAAATATACCGATATAAATCGCCTCTATCAAAAAACAATTGTAAATCATCTTAACATTAATTTGCAGTTTTTAATATAGTATGTTTGTACAATTTATACCATAAATGTTTTAAAATTTTACATTACAGCTCTAAGGGCCTCTTGCACAAACGTTATTTAATCACATTGATCTTAATTGTCATCATTATTGTTTTATCTAAATACGATAATTATGTGTACCAATATTTTTCAGTCCATCAGTTGCCAACTTTTTTAAGTAGTGGTTTGACCGGTGGAATATTATTTCGATACATCGGCTGACAGTGAAGGAAAACATCGTGAGTCAACCTGAGATATGTACTTGTATGACTACTGGTTGTGGGAAACCGGAACTGTACATTTTTCACAGTTTGAAATCGCCAATACTCTGTGGACGGGTGTGGTGATTATATAAGCCCATACCTTATTTCGGGAAGCGGCTTATGGACCTGCAGTGGCTCTACAGACTGATGATGATGGTTATTTTTCAGTAAGTTTTAAAAATATTCGTTACTTTATATGTTCAGTTGTTTGACTAATAAGATTAATGGTACTAGCCTGCTGCTTCCGGTACCTCGGTTCATTGATCTAAACGACAGCGTTGAAAATGTAGGGAGGAATAGGATAAATGCAGGATGCACGAAATAGCGAAAGATGTTTGGGGTATCCTGCGATCCATAAATGCCCTTGAAAGTCAAGGGGAAGGTGTATAAAACTATTATAAGACCAGTTATACTGTATGCTTCCGAGTCCTGGGTTACGAAAAAACGGGTGGGAGAACTGCACGTGATAAATTATATAGAAAAATAAAATTAAAAAGTAATAAAAATTATTATTACTAAGTAAATATGTGTATAAGATCAAATAAGGTATGTTTTGGTTAAAATGGAATCGTTTCTGTTAAAATGTAATAGTCTTTTTCAATCAAATGATTACAGTCTTTAAAATTGTAAAATTGCTATTCAAAACGCGTTATTTTCATGGTATCCAAACATGTGACGAGTGAAGCCACTTACACTGTCTTTAAAATTGTAAATAACTTGGTATATAACGAATAATATGTATAAATTGTTATGTAGAAATGATCACTAAGCCTTTCAACAAATATATTAGCAAAGCCGTTAGAGTTAAATTTGATCATATTTATAATTGTATGATGCTTTAAAAAGGTCTTGTAGTTATTTTAAAATTGATTTTATTTAATCGTAATAATGTTTTTATATTAAAAGTAAAGCTTTTTTTCAAGCTCTTCAACTTTTCTCAAGCATGCGATCTCAAAAAGGTTCATTTTCACGGTTTTTCAGTACGAATTACAACAAAACTATTGAACTTTGGTTAATATAAAATGGTTCACTACAGATAAATTGAACCTTAAACAATGATATACAAAATATTGTATTTAAAAATTTATAAGTTTCCATTAAAAAAAAAAACAATTCTCCGTAGTCCCCTCGCGCAAAACAGCCTGATTTTCGGTACGAGAACCTCGGTAAATTTACATTTTTAATAAACAAAAGAAACTGCTTATGCTACATATAACGAAGTTTAAAATACATAACATAACATCCAATATATCTATACATCTGAGAAAAAAAAATTTAGTTGTAAACCAAATTTCACCATTTTATCTAAATTATGTTGATCGTAATTCGTACGGAATAAGGTTTAATTTACTTCTTTATTTAGACAACAGTGTGGAATGAGCATTCAGCCCGCGCCAGTCCGCGTTCAGGCACCGTGGCGAGTGGATATTTACGTCGCTTTGCACTCGATTGGGAAAAAAAATATCGAATAGGAATACATATCCACTTCACAAATAAGACTCAACTTCTAAGCGTAAACTTTTTGTTTCTATCTATTATAAATATTCCTTTTCAATTCCTTTATCACGATATCGCTACTCACCTAGTCCTTAAGAAATAAAACCTTGACTTGACACTAAGCCTTTGAGTGCAAACTCGATGTTTCGAAATATTATCTATACTAAGATTCAGTTATCCTATATACTGTCTGTGAGACTGAACATTTACGCACAAACTTGATGTTTCTAGCTATGTAGACTGTAGTATTATATAGACTACGATCCCATTACCAATATAACTTACTACTTCTATAGTTCTATAGTATATATTCTATAGTATATTCTATATATATATATATATATAATATAACTTACTACTTAATATACCAATACTACTTCTCATGAGAATGTTGAGAAATTATATCTTGATCGGGTACTAAAGGGCTAAACATTTGAGCCTAAATAAGATCTAGATTTTACCCCCTACAACGTCACAAACTTACCTATTTATAATATTAGTATAGATTATAGTCAATTAAACAGAATTCGCGAAGTAATTTTCTCGCCTTGTGTGGAAATATATATTTGTATTAATATTTTATCTATTTAATACTATTTCCGTTAAAAATATTTGTTCTAATACTTATTTTCATATAAAATGTATTGAGTCTATATACTGTCTGTGAGACTGAACATTTACGCACAAACTTGATGTTTCTAGCTATGTAGACTGTAGTATTATATAGACTACGATCCCATTACCAATATAACTTACTACTTCTATAGTTCTATAGTATATATTCTATAGTATATTCTATATATATATATATATATAATATAACTTACTACTTAATATACCAATACTACTTCTCATGAGAATGTTGAGAAATTATATCTTGATCGGGTACTAAAGGGCTAAACATTTGAGCCTAAATAAGATCTAGATTTTACCCCCTACAACGTCACAAACTTACCTATTTATAATATTAGTATAGATTATAGTCAATTAAACAGAATTCGCGAAGTAATTTTCTCGCCTTGTGTGGAAATATATATTTGTATTAATATTTTATCTATTTAATACTATTTCCGTTAAAAATATTTGTTCTAATACTTATTTTCATATAAAATGTATTGAGTTATGATTACCATTTTAGAATTGTTAATTTAATTATATTGCTTTCACTAAATAAAACACAGAAAAACAAATTTAATATAATTCAAATAAAAATCGACAATTATGAAAGACTTTATTATCTAAATAGTTAGTACGACTTAATATACATAGGTTAGAAGTGAGCGGTCAGTCTGTCTATCTCGTACAAGTCGGTTATAATCTCTTCGACTTTGGTACCGATTTTTTTTGCAATCTGAAACAAAGAAATGGTAACAAGTGTAAACATTATATATCTAAAATATATTCTAATTAATAATTCAATAAACAAATATTGTTATTGACTGCTATAACGTAAAATAAAATATCGATCGACCGTAGCACGTGACGTCACACCTTCCCAAACATTGTTCTAACATTTACACCCTGTTGTTATAGCTGTCACTGAAATACAAGATATAGAGTCACTGTAAGCGATTTAGAGTCATGTCTATGGTTATTGTGATTCAGTCATAGACAATTAAATCTGTTTTTCCAATCTCTAGTTGAAAAAAAAGGTCAGTATAACAACTAAACCAATAACGAATAATATGAAATGACCAAGCGCCATACCTTTATCTCTTTTTAGTATATGGTTCAGATTTAATACGATATAGAGGGAATTTTCACACATCTAACAAATGGTGCTACTACTTGACAAACAAACAAACTCACTTTCGCATCTATATTATTAGTTAAGATATACAAAAAAAAATATCCGAAGAATATTGGTTATTAATGGGAAGTACGTGAACCTCATCTGTTATCGTGTTTGTGCAACTTATAGAGGAGAAGTATGTAAACGCCATCTGTTATCGTATGTGTGCAACTATTGTGAATGTTTGTTATTGTATACTAACGTCCTGTTTCTCAGCGTTCGGCATGGACGTGTAGAGCGACACGAAGTCCCCGTCGAGCATGCCGCGCGCCGGCCCGCCCCCTGCCGGCCTGCGACCCGACTTGTATGTCCTATAAGCGTACAACATTACAGTGAAAATAACAATTAATATTAACATTGGTTCATAAATTGTAGCGGCTACAGGACGCACGCGTTCGCTTTATTTACAGGCTTAAAAAAATTGATCATATGTCTAAATACTACCCAAAGCTTAACCACTCATGTGTTGAGGGTCCCAATATGAGACTCGGTAAAAATATCGAGTAATACAGATTTTACTCTTTCGCGCATATTAAAAATAGTATAAGTATGAAAGGGTCCACCCTCTCACAGGTAGTTTAGCACGTCTGTGGCACAAAAAGTTCAGATTTGCTGTCATTTGAACAGGGCTTTTTTTACAAAGTTACAAAACCACTTGTACAAAAAATGTATTGGAACATACGACATTTAGTTTTTATTGTGTCATATATATAAGATTGTATAAAATATAGAATATTATATCCAGCAAGTGTTTTATTTTTTGTTAATCGTAAATAAAACTTAAGTTACAGCTAACCCATATTATTTCTCAACGAACGGTTGCAATGCAGTTCAAAGACAAGTGTAATGTAAGAAATTACATAAAGAAATATATTTTATTGATAAAACTAATTGGAATTATACAACATTTCAATTAGATTTAGAGAAAAACAACTTTTTCTAATCCAAGCTTTCAAAAATTTGTCCTCAAACCCTTATGTGTTGAAAGTCCCATAATGGGATCCACACCCATTATGGAATTAGTTTTTTTTTTTTTTTCAACGCCCGAAGGGTTATATGCCTACACATTCGGCATGGACGAAACAGCCACACCATAACTCTCCTTTATAACATTCTTCATAGTCAAAATCAAAATATACTTTATACAACTTAGGCCCAGAGAAGGTGCTTACGAACATCAAAACTACCACCGATTCGGACAAACAACCCACAACGATTGTATGACACAAAACGATTGTATGACGTATTGGAAATATATATCCGTGACATTATTACACTTTGTTTACAAAAATTACTTAATAAATCATAGTAATGCGTTTACTTCCCCTCTCTTGTGCATGCGTATCACACCGTTTACCCCAGTTCTCCGCACCACCGAACACTTTGTGCTTATAAAAATCCTTCGATCAACAATAACTAGATAACGGGTCGGCGCGAAAAATACGTCTCGGTAAATTACAGCTCGCTTGAAATGTGAGCCCTTATTTTGTTTAGTTTTTTTTAAACACAGCCAATGTAAGCATGTTTCACATTCCGCAGTGTATTCAAAAGATGCAAAAATAATACCCGAAAAAGCAATTTAACGGCCGGAGTATCTTACTTTCCCTAAACACATGTTGAATAAGTTATATTTTAAGCTTTAAACTAACAAATAATATCAAATTTTGAACAAAATTACCGATTTTATACCTGTGGTAGAAATGTTTGGACTAACCACGCACAAATACGCACAATAACGGGAAAAAGTAATTTATTCATTGCGTGTTAAGGTTGAATTCACACTATTGTTTATGTTGTCTTTTCATTTGTGAGGGGAGTAATTTATTGCTTTGCTCGTTTTATCGTAAGTATTAGATAATATTTTGAACATTTGTGACTTTATTACAAGGTATCATGGTTGTAATTAGGTTGAACTTAAAAACTGTTTTAAAACTTTTTTTCTCCCTTTCTTAGTAAACAAATAGCTACACATAAGTATATATTTACGCGGACAGCTTTTAGCTTCCATTTTGTAAGTGACCCTTTATCTAGTTATTGTTCATCGAAGTAAAAATCATTAGTTTTTTAAATTATAATCTCTGTATATTAAACGGAGTTTCGCAATACGTAAAATTCGCCAGCTTACAGATATTGCCACTGCTAGGTTAGTCTACTTCGCTTACTTCCATAGCCATAATGTCTTATGGTATTCTGCTGGAGGGTACGGCTGCTGAGGCAGACACTATATTTTTATTACAAAAACGGGCAGTTCGAGCAATATATAATATGGGACCTCGCGAATCATTAAAAACGAAGTTCCAGGAATTCGGTATCTTAACTTTACCCTCCCAATACATTCTTGATAATTTAATGTATGTCCGTAAAAACTTTGAAAGCCTGCATTTTGTAAAAGACCAGCATGATCTAAATACTAGAAACTGTGACAAACTGGTTGTCCCATGTTTCAGACTTAGCAAAACCAGTAATAGTTTCTTAGGTAATAGTGTTAGGTTCTACAATAAAGTCCCAAAACATATTACCGATTTGCCGGACTGTAAATTTAAGCACCATGTCAAGCGGGTTTTAGTGTCGAAAGGCTACTATAGAGTGGATCAATACGTGAACTCCTCTCTGTGCATCCACTAAAAGCATTGTATAATGTATTGGAAATATATGTTTAAAAAATGTACCCGATCGAGTTTCTTGCCGGTTCTTCTCGATGACTGGGTTATTTTCCGAACCGGTAGTAGTCTTTAACGTTCATAAGTGCCTTATTAGGGCTTAAACTGAATAAAGTATTTTTGATTTGATTTCATTTTAGATACCTTGATATTATTTTTTTAAATAAGGACCAAGCGCCTAGGTATTAAAGCGAAACAAATTTATTCATAACCTATTGAGTATTGTTTATGATGTATTATTGCATTTATAATATAGAAGATAATGAATTCAATTTTTTTATATCGACTTAAATGTTTCACATTTGCGTACGAGCAACAAGCAAATAATTATCTGTCAGAATAGTTGAAATAAAAAATAGCATAAGCAGACACAACTAGAGATTTATTAATATAGATATGTGAAGTAGTGACCTGTAAGCCCTCGGGTTGAGTCCCGCGATGTGACAGCAATAGTTGTTCATGACGTTCTGCAGCATCAGCAAGCGCCGGTACATCTTCTCCGACACCGGCAGGATGTACCCGACACCGCCGTCAAGGGTACCTGGCGGAAGAACCACCTCATCCATAAGCGTTCGTGCACTTATAAACACTACAGAATCACGCTATTTTCACTTCTCATAATTGGATTTGTACGAAAATGGCACGTGTATTTTTGGTTACAAATCCGCTCTGTAGATGGCACTGTTATGCAATTTTTTTGACAAATTTGATAGCAAAAGATGGTGGACAACGATTAATTTTGACATTTCAAACTGACAACTTTCAAATATTTGTTGTCATTCGATTCGTTTACGTTCCTGTTAAATAAAATAGCTCCATTAAATTTTCTTGTCTCCCACAAACCGTTCTATCTACTTATAAACACTTACTCCTACATACACGTGGATTTTCATTTGCCTATCGATGAATATATTCATTACAAATAAAAATGATCATATAGCTTGTATATGATCTACACAGTACCGCTTTATGCATACATACATATATAACCAACAGATATTAGTTCGAAAGCCGTATTATAGAGGCGTTGATTGGAAAGAATGAGCGCGACCTCTATTTTTATTTTTTTTCGAACTGAATACGCTATTTACCAAGCAAGGTCTTAACAGCTTCACCGGACTACTAAGGCGAGCGCTTAAGGCACTCAGCCGATTTTATTTTGACAACTAGCTCAAGGGTGCGCGGCACACCTCGGCTTGGGCGGTTGCCTGATACATGCAATTCGCGACTTATGTGAGCTAACCTATTCTAAGCTAACTATTCATACATATATGAGTTGTTGAAATATATATGTGTACCAAGCATACATACCTCAACAACTCTTATATATATTTCGTATCGGATAATATTCTAAACTATTTCAGTTTGATTAGGGAAAAAATAAAACCCTTCCAAAAAGAGTGAGTTATTGTTATCTGCAAATTAATTCAGAAACAGCTGAGACGATGATTTTTATTATACTGCATTGATACAATGAGTAATTGTACATTATTATAAATAGACATTAAAGAAGAACACTGTATATTGAGTGTAGAAAATGTATCCATCAAGGCGGCTATCGTAATGGCGCGTGCCGCACCGTTTGTCGGCACGGCTCTTCCTCATATAATATGGGATCGTTCAAACGAGCCGTGAAGAGGCACGATAGCGACGACTGCCGTTGCTATATAACACCGACAGTCACCAATATTTATGGACTGTACTGTACTTTCCATGAGGTACTGAAAGTGCAATCGTTTTGCTGAAGCAATTAAAAAAAAACCACCTATACAATAAGAAAACTAGAATACAATTAGAATACCGCTTCTAAATTACTAACAAAACAGCGCGTTCAAACACACTTAATTAACTTGTGAGCTGTGATTTTTTAAGACCGAGATCACAAAATAACGACCCATCTATACAAAGCTGGAGGATTTGTTTGGTTGAACGCGTTAATCTCAGGGACTATTGGTTCGATTTGAAAAATTCTTTCAGTGCCACATAGCTCATATATCGAGGAAGGCTATATATCTCGATAAGACCAATAGAAGCGGAGCACCAATTAAAATTTTTTCAAAATCAGGATTAGTGTACGTGTCATTTAAAAATATTTCCACATTCTACGTAAACGAAGTCGTTGAAGTTGAAGTTAGGTTAAGTTACATTACATAATTTGCGAATAATGTTCGAGACGAATCAAATAATAATGTTTTAATGAGTTGATCGAATATTTTTAAAATAGGGAAGAGTTATTAAACTAAAAGTTATAGGAAAAGATACAACACTAATTCTCAATTAATTTGTTTCGTTAAAATTATAAAGTAATTATTTTTATAATATAAACAGTGAACTTCCTTGTTTATTATAAGTTATCAAACTATTTTAATAAAAAAATCCTTCGACTGACAGATGAATCTATTGAACTAATTTTGTATATTAAGGACGCGCTCTCAATTTTTCGCGGTTCAATCGAGTCCTACTAGACACGTACAGCTCATGCACACAGACACGACAACTGATAACCCAGGGATTATAACGTACTTTAAACAACTTTGATACTTTTATAAAAAATATTACAATATTTTCTTATAATTGATGTTCCACTTTTTGTTATATTTGATGCTATAGTACCAAAATAAATTATAGTTTCTGACATTATATGGGTTTATAGGTCACTGAAATTCTCATCTTTTTATGGCATAGTATTTAATGTCCAAATGGTTATATCTCGTCCTTGTTAAGATAAGAATGTTGCACGTAAAATTGTCCTATAAGAATTTTGAGATATTTTTGAATTTGTCAACTATAAATATTTTTGTAGCCACCGTTGTTTTTAGACTCCACAGCGCTTACGACCAGGCACAGTGCAGTCACTTTGTCTCACTATAATGTGAGAGCTATAGTAAATTAACTCACTGAACATGGTGACATGCCTCCGGTGGTTGCTGGTGGGGATGTGCCTCGCGTTGATCCTGAACATGGCATGGACCTGCTGTCCAAGGTGGTAGTCGCTCTTCCTTATCAACCTTTGACCTTCGCCAGAAAAAAAGAAACAATTAAAATTGACGAACGGAACATGATAAGAAAATAAAAAAAGACGCCTAATGTCTAATCTCATAGTGGAAGATCACCAGGTAAGTTACATTTACGTTATAATGTTGCGTATAGTTTGTTTCACAAAACAAAAACTGAATTAGAATTAATAGCATAAAACATTTCCGGAAAGTTCTAACAATAGTACCAGTCCGGTGAAGCTGTTAAGACCTTATTATAGATATTGAATAGCGTAGTCAGTTCGAAAAAAAAAATAGAACCACAATTTTTATTTATTAAAAGCTGAATTAAAATTATAATAAACTATTTTCAAAATTAAAACGTGGCGCCATCTATGAGTTTTCTATAACAGTCGGTCCTACATTTTATCAACATACTAATTTAAAGCGCCATCTGTTCGAGATTTATGAAACTTACAATCAATAACAATAATCAACATTGATAATAATTTAATTTGAAATTATTATAAAATATTGAGGCCGTTAATCAAAATACAAATAATCATATCTCTCAAGTTGGACCAAATTATACATAAATGAAGATCGATTCAGTAGTTTCGGAGTTCATCGTCGACAAATCATGACACTGGTTTTTTTTTTTTCAATAAGTAACTCTAAACAAAAAAACCGATCTTCTAGTAGATCATTACCACAATTATCGAGTAGGTAATAATATGGCAAGTGTATTGCGAGTATTTCAATGTTCTAACAACATGGTGGCTATGTTGTTAGAACTTTCTAGAGGGTTTTTGTGGCAAGCCAGAATCCATGCTCTGTGGTATTATTTCCCACCCACTTCACATGTACACAATAACCGAACTGTATTACGTAAAACGTATATGAATAAAATATAAAATCCCAAGATTCCAGCAAAACTCGTCACAATTTTTATAAAATAATACTAATAACAATTCGTTGTGAACATAAAGAAAAAAAACAAAACTCCCTGTATAGGGTAGCGCCGTCTGTATTCCAGAAACTAAAAATTTACGTACTATATTCAACTATTTATATATATTTTTTTAATTCTATTTGTCTGTTACCCTATAGGATTTATACACTACTAGCGGGCCCGGCAGACGCTGTCCCGCCCTGACTATAAAATAAACCTTGACAAATTATATACTAAAACCTTCCCCATGTACTTCCCCTTCTGTACTTCCCCATGAATCACTGTATCCACTAGTGAAAACCGCATGAAAATCCGTTCAGTAGTTTTTGAGTTTATCGCGAAAAGACAGACAGACAGACGCGGTGGGGGACTTTGTTTTATACTATGTAATGATTACATTTATGGAAAAGATTCGTGGCAATACAAAATTCAGATTTTATATTTTTAACAGTAAAAGTTAACGTAAAGTAAACGGGCTTTTGGTCTACCATGTAGTTGATTTTATATTTTATTTATAATCATTGTGTTATTTCACTCTATATTTTGTAATATTGGTGGTGTTCTACGTAATATAGTTCGGTTATTGTGTAAAATGAAGTGGATGGGAAATAATACCACGGAGCATGAATTCTGATACACCACAAAAATGCCCTTGAAAGTTCTAACAAGACGGCCGCCATCTTGTTAGAACATTCAAATTATCACAAGAAACTTATAATATCACTACTAACTTTACAATAGCTTGGTTATTTCTTAGATAATCCTCAGGTTATGCTATTATTTGTAAGACATTAACGTCCAGTTCTATTGTAAATATGTCCTCAGTTTATTTTTCCTACTTCAAGAGCATGTTATTGGGGCTGGTGTCAGTTCGATAGTGTACAGTGTACAGCTTAGTGTATACAACAGGGCCGTACCTCCGTAGCTCTCCCTGGCCTGGGGCTGGTACATGAACAGCGCGAAGTTCCCCTCGAGCTCGCTGACGAGGAACCCGAGGCTGCTGTTGTCCACCATGAACTCCATCTCGTATATCTGTTGATATATAATATCGATCATAATCGGACCCACCGGATGTTTAGAATACTAAAAATCAACCGCACCGCCACCTACCGTGTCCGATTGTTAATCTAGACCATTGTTGAATACACCTCAACTCTCACAAAACATTTCATCAAAATCAGGTATTCGATTGATTTTGTGTAAAGCCGACTGGAGTGTCCGAGTGACTCGATTATTCAGCAACGAATATCTCGGTTAAACATCGAAACTAAGCAACCCTCAGGTATTCGATCGATTTTGCGTAAAGCTGACTGGAGTGTCTGAGTGACTCGATTATTCAGCAACGAATATGTCGGTTATACATCGAACCTAAGCAACCTTCAGGTACTGGATTGATTTTGTGTAAAGCTGAATTCAGTGTCTCAGTGTCTCGGTTATTTGAACGAACCTGTGCAGCCCTGAAGTCCCTGGAGACGAGGGAGAGGGTCCGCTGCTTGTGCTGGTACCGCAGCACCGATATGGACTTGTACACATCCGCTACTAGGATCAAGTTCTTGACGGCGAGCATCCGGTGCACGTAGATCTGCGTGTCTATGAACGCTACACCCACCAGATCGTTGTCTTTTAACTGCCATATGTAGATCTGAGGCGAATAAGAATAATAAAAAAAATAAACCATAGCAACATAAACTAAAGTATTGTCGGAAAACCTCAACTCCCTTTCGCATACAGATTCAATACCCCATTCAAATATTCACGCCTTTCGATTGATTGTACCATATTCATCAATTTATTCCCATTTATCAATTCTTTACCCGATTCATTCCATTCCTAAATTAATTATATTAATTCATTTTTATCTTTATTAATGAGTAACAGGTTAAAGAATAATGAGCATGTACCAATACAATTCAAGTATAGAAATAAAAGATTGTGTAAAGAACTGATGAATATAGAGATGATAAATTGTAGTGAAAAGTGATAAAGAAAATTAAAATAAGGGTAACGAAATCTATTTTATTCCATTCTTAAATTTTATCGCATAAAACAACTTTACTCTGTTCTTTAATTGTACCCTATTCCGCAATGTTATCCAGTTCAACAATTATATCTTATTCAACAATTTTACCCCACTCCTCAATTTTATCCAGTTCAACAATTTCACCCTCATCAATCATTTTAACCCATTCCTCAATTTTAACTACTTCAACTATTTTATGAACCCATTGTACAATTTTACCATATTCTACAAATTGTACCCTGTTCAACAATCTAACCCCATTCTACAAATTGTACCTAGTTCAATAATCTTACCCCATTCAACAATTTTACTCTATTCTACAAATTTTACTCTGTTCAACAATCTTACCCCATTCTACAATTGTACCCTATGCTAGAAATTGTACCTAGTTGAATCTTACCCCATTCAACAATTTTACTCTATTCTACAAATTTTACCCTGCTCAACAATCTTACCCTATTCTACAATTTCACCCTATTCTACAAATTGTACCTTGTTCAACAATCTTACCCCATTCAACAATTTTACCCAGTTCATTATTTTAACCCCATGCCCACCTGTTATTAGTTGTAGCTTGATAATACATACCTTTTGTCCAACAGCGGATATCAGGAAGCCGAGTACTTGTGTGAGCGCCGTCACCGGGCCCTTCTGCTCCTTCGCGTACAGCTCCTTGAACCTGTTCTTAGTTAACGGTTGTCCGGGTTCAGGGACCACGTCTATTATATCGTATATTATTATCTGGAAATATTATCACATCAATGAGTTTCCTATCGACCTTTATTAATAGGATTCTTCTCTTGAAGCAATCCTAATCATTGTGAAGCTTACATTGCCTTTTTTTCTCGAACTGACTATGCTATTGGCCTAACAAGGCATTAACAGCTTCACCGGTCTACACACCTACATCGTCTATTCTACTTTTCAAGTGCTTTATTTCTTTAACCGTAATGAGTTTCGGGTTGTATTTCCTACTGTAGCTACCGAGTATGTAATCCTCTTTGGCAGGCTGGCTGAAACTTTTGTAAATATTGTAAATAGAATGTCGTTCAAACAATTGAACAAATAAATGAAATATCGCGTGTCTCTATAAATACCTTATATGGTCATATTAATAAACAGTCTATTTCGGGAGTTCCGATCTGGACGCGGTAGCGTACGCACGTGCGCTCCGTGTTTTTTTCGTAACTTACACCGACCGACGTGTTTGAGTGAGATTTTTTATTTTCGCTTACGCACCTACCTGCTATTTCCTTTGTTGTTTTTTCTGTGTTTTCGTGTGCTGTTCACAGGTCCGAAGCGAAGCAGAGCAAGCGGAGTAAGTTTTTATAATTTATTTTGCTTCTTTTGCTTTTTTCTAACTGTTATTTTCTGTGTTCTAGAACAAGGTGTCAATCGTTCGTTCGAGTGTCAATCCACGTCAATCGTATAGGCGGCCGCAAGGCCGGGCTTTGTTACTTTTCGGAGTGACAAAGAGTGCACTTTTCGGTGCGCCTGTAAACCGCACTTTTCAGTGCCTGAAATCGTACTTATCAGTACGCGTCGAGTCTCCGTAAGGCGTTCAAGAAAGAAGAGTTAGGGCTTCCCCCTAGGCTTCGTAGGTTCATCTGTGAGGCATTGCACTTCGCCCACAGCTCTTTTGGTCCGGACTCGGGATAGTCCCGTAAAAACCGTTAAGGCGTGCCCCCCTGCCCCTCAGGCGGGGAGGTTGTTCCGCGTCCCCCTCAATCCACCGGTATGGATCGTAGGACATTAGATAGGTTCTGCGCCGCTCTTATAGCGAACGGATGCGACGAAACGTCGCTTAGTTCGGTTTATGAAAGGTTTGTTTCCGAGTCCTCCGAGGACTCGCAATGTACGCCCCGCGTGGCGACTTCGAACGCGTTTGCGGCTCTCGAGTCCGACTCGGAGTCGTCTTTAGATTCGCCGGATTCGCCGCTGAATCCGACGGATCGAGGCCGCGCACCCGCGCAAAGCTCCAGCTCGGATCCCGGTTCCGAGATGGAGCTAGATGAGGCGGCGCCCGCCGTGCCGACCGAAAAACCCGCGCCGATCGCGTCACCCGCGTCCGCGTCCTCCGCGCCCTCCGCGCACGTAGACGACGGTTTTAAAACCGTCACGTATCAAAAACGCCGCGGATCGCGATCGTCAGACTCCGACCAGGGCTCCGCACGCCCGGTCGAGAAATGCGCCAACATCGATGGCGTTCGCGTGCCGGCTATACCGGCAAACGTAAGACCGCGAGCGAGCGTGCCTAACTCCTCCTCTGTCTCGCTCTCGCAGACAGACGCTTCGGGTTCCGCAACGGCTAAGAAGCCCCGCCCACCTCCTCCCGTAACTATTCAAGATAAGTCCCTGTGGACTTCTATCTCGAATAAGTTAAAACTTTTAAAAATTAATTACACGTCCGCCCTCAGCACTCCGGCGGGCATTCAGGTCAAGTGTCCCGCCATAAACGATCATCGTGCGCTAACTAAATTCCTTAGGGAATCTAAGTTAGCGTACTTCACATTCGCGTTAGAGGAGGAACGACTCCTTCGTGTTGTACTTCGTCGCGTCCCGGCTGAGATCTCAGTCGACGACGTCACCGCCTCCCTTAAGGAGAAAAATCTGCCCATTCGGGAGGTACATAGGATGTACCACCCACGCACCCGCGCCCCTTACAACATGGTTCTTGTCCTCCTGGACCGTACCTTAGAGGGTAAGGCTATCTTTAGCCTCACCTCCGTCTGTGGTCTCAGCGGCATCACCGCGGAGCCGCCACGCAAAACTCACACCCCGTCGCAGTGTCATAACTGTCAAAGTTATGGCCACTCGGCGAGAAATTGCCACCTCCGCCCCAGGTGCGTTAAGTGCCTAGGGGATCATGCCACTAAGGAGTGCGTGCGCACTCCCGACACCCCGGAACCTCCCAGCTGCGTGTTGTGCGGTAACGCGGGCCACCCCGCGAACTATCGCGGCTGTCCCCGCGCACCGCGCACACAACGCCCTCGCCAGGCGCGACAGGCGCCTAGGGCGCCTGTGCGCGCCGCCCGCCCTCCGCCTCCGCCTCTCATGTCCGTGGAGGCCTTCCCTGGCCTGCCGGGCGCTTCTCGCGCCCCGGCAGCGCCCGCGTCCACTCCGCGCGTGTCACCTTCAGTGCCGCGCGTCCCACCCACCGTACCGCGCGTGACACCCTCTGTGCCGCGCGCACCACAACCCGGACGGGCCCCTCAGGCCCCCTGGGCTCCCCGGCCTCAGGCACCCAAGCCTCAGGCTCCTATCCCGCAGGCACGGCCGACACGCGCCGCGCCCGCCTTCTCTATGGGGCTCAACGGAGTGGGCTGGCTTTTCCAGCTATTCCGTGAGCACGACCTACAAGAAGTCTTAAACTTCAACGAGGCCCTCCAGGCTGAGGAGGACTTAGGCAAGCTCAACGTGCTCGCGCAATACCCTAGTATTGCTGCGAGTTTACATCGTATCGTTCGTTCCGAGAATTCAAACACATTTAATTAAAATTCTCAGCTATGAATAGGATAAAACCGCGCGGCCTATCTCTTTCGTTTTTTAACGCGAGAAATCTTAGGACACAGCGCGATCTAGTAGCTGCCTTTCTACGCGATAGACAGATTGACGTTCTCCTCGTCCAGGAAACGCTTTTAAAACCGAAAATGCGCAATCCGAGAATCGCGAACTACAACATAGTTAGAAACGACCGTGTCACCCGCGGGGGCGGCACCTTAATTTACTATAGGCGTTCGTTATATTGCATGCCGATAGATCCGCCCGTTCTAACCAATATGGAAGTATCAGTATGTACGCTAGGTATGACCGGTCATCCGTCTATTGTATTAGTATCCGCGTATCTCTCGCCGAACAAAGAGTTATTACAAACCGATTTACGAGCGCTACTCAACTTAGGAGATTCAGTTATTATAGCGGGGGACCTCAACTGCGGGAACGTTATCTGGAATAGTCCGAGAACCTCTCGTAACGGGAGGATACTCGACAATCTAGGTAGGGTCCTCGCATTTGACGTCATAGCCCCTCCGGAACCCACGCACTATCAAGACAACTGTCGCCCGTCAGTACTAGACATAGCTCTTTTAAAAAATATCACGCTTCGGGTACGACTCATACAAGTCGTACACGAACTTGATTCAGATCACCGCCCGGTAGTATTGCAGTTAGGTTTCGATTCAGATTTCACCCCTCCGTCGGTCAGGGTAGCTGATTACGTTAGTTTAACTCGTTATTTTAAAGAAAATCCATCGTCTGACATTTTAGACGGGATCCCAGACGTGTTGACGTCTAGAGCCGACGCGGATTCGGCTATCGATTCCCTGGTCAACTATCTTCAGACCGCCGTCAGAGAGACCTCGAAAGAGGTACAAGCGGCGAACGATCGCCGCTTTATACTCCCTGACGACGTGAAAGCGTTGATCACGGAAAAGAACGCCGCGACTCGAGCTCACGACGCTTACCCGTCTGTAGAGAACCGCGATCGATTACGTTCGTTACGTAAGTTAGTTAAAACTCGTATCTCTGAGATTCGGGGCGACAGGTGGGACAGGCTTCTGGAGGATCTCCGGCCGTCTCACCTGTCGTACTGGAGACTCACGCGCACTATGAAATCAGATCTCGCCACCCCGATGCCTCCTCTCGACAGAGGCCCCGGGTTGCCTCCCGCGTTCGATAGTATAGATAAAGCAGAATGTCTAGCCGCGAGTTTAGAGAAACAGTGTTCGCCAAACACTGATAATACTGATACTGTTCATATCGGTTCGATCGAGTCGTCGGTAGAGCATGCACTCGCGTCTCCTCCCGCGGATACCCTAACCTCGATAACTTTTGACGAAGTCTCGGCCGCCATAAAGCGTCTCAAACTTAGAAAGTCCCCAGGTCCCGATGGAATCAGGAACGAGGTGCTGAGACTCCTTCCTGACCACATCATAGCTCTATTGGTCTGCATCTTCAATGCGGCCATGTCCCAGGGCTATTTTCCAGCCGTCTGGAAAAAAGCCGTAGTGATAGGTATACATAAACCCGGCAAAAAAGCTACGCTTCCCGCTAGCTATCGCCCTATTAGTTTATTAGATACGCTAGGTAAACTTTACGAGCGGCTCCTTCTGAACCGTCTCCAGACTTCGTTTACGGAGCTTAATTTAATACCGCCCGAACAGTTCGGTTTTCGCGCCGAACATTCATGTACAAATCAAGTACACCGCCTCACGGAGTACATTTTTTCTAACTTTAACGCTGATCCGAATCGCGACCCGAACCCGAAAAAGAAAAATCCGAAACGCACGATAGCAGTTTTCTTTGACGTCGCCAAGGCCTTCGATAAGGTCTGGCACGGAGGGCTCGTACATAAATTATGTCAATCTCGCATACCCGATAGATTAGTTCATATCATTCGCGATTTTCTCACAGATAGGACTTTCCGTTATAGAGTAGACGGCGAACTATCGTCAATACATCCGATACGCTCAGGCGTGCCACAGGGTTCAATACTCGCGCCCTCCCTTTTCAACCTGTTCATCAGTGACCTACCTCGGCTCCCGGGAGTAGAGGTAGGTTGTTATGCTGATGACACAGTTATCTACGCTTCTCATTGGCGGCCGGACAAACTTAGGAAACTCATCGAAGAAACCGTTAGCACACTCGGTGATTGGTTTCTTCGATGGCGTATAGAGGTTAATCCCGATAAGAGTGCCGCGATACTCTTCGATCCCACACAACGCGTAAACAGATTGCAGCCCATCAGGCTATACGACACCGACATACCTTGGACCGACGAGGTCAAGTATCTCGGTGTCACACTAGATAGACACTTAAATTTCGAGTCTCACATAGATAGAGTACGTAATAAAGCCGCTATGGTTTTGGGTCGCCTACACCCGTTGCTTTGCCGTAAGAGTAAGATGTCCCTCAGACACAAGCTCACCTTGTACAAAGTGTGTATTCGCCCGGTCATGACATATAGCTGTCCCGTTTTTGCACATGCACCGCAATCAACTCTAAACAAGTTACAAGTTTTACAAAACCGCGTTCTGCGTAAAGTGACCGGCGCCCCATGGTACGTCCGGAGAGTCGATCTCCATAGGGACCTGGAGATACCTTCTATCTGGGCGTACATAAAATCACTCACTAGTAGTTATTTCGAAAAAGCCGTGAATCATCCCAGTCCGTTAGTGGTATCCGCCGCAACATACGAAACCGTACCCAACGCCGCGCGTTACAAAAGACGACCGCGACACATTTTTACCGATCCTCCCGATGAAATAACGGCAGCGAACGATCAGTACCAGCCTGTCTCTCCAAACAGAGCGTGCTCACGCCCACGCCCGCGTAACCACAGATCACGCCGCCGTGGTCTGGGGGTAAATTTCGCTCCCGCACACCAGACTAGGCCCCCTTCGGCAGCCTCTCAAGCCTAGGTTCGATCCCTCGGCGTGGAGCCCTTGAGTGCGCTGCCCGCGCGATACAGTGACACACCAATACATCACTGCAACAACACTACACATATCACCTCCACACACGTGCACGCTCACACGCTTACACATAAAAGTGGATGGGTTTTTTCTTTTTGTTTTTACCCGTATCGAACTGTAATAGTTTAGAATCATTTCCTATACAAAATACACATAAGAGTTGTTGAGATATGTATGCTTGGTACACATACATGTTTCAACAACTCATGTATGTATGAATAGTTTAGCTTTAACTTAGGTTAGCTTTGTTAGGTCGCGAATTGCATGAACAGGCAACAGCCAAGCCGAGGTGTGCCGTGCACCCTTGAGCTGGTTGCCCAAATAAAATCGGCTGAGTGCCTTAAGCGCTCGCCTTAGTAGTCCGGTGAAGCTGTTAAGACCTTGCTAGGTAAATAGCGTAGTCAGTTCGAGAAAAAAAAAAAAAAACAGTCTATTTCATGCACTCCGAGTATTATTATTACGCTGTCCGTGTTAATCTAGAATCTTCTAGTAGTGAGCCGAAGCCCCTACAATACTAAATTATGTGTTATGGCACGTAGTAAAAAAAAAATAGCACATCAAGGGAGCCCAACACTTTTTTTTTAGTCTATACAAACTAAAAATATAAAAGATAGGTCGTAAGAAATAGAATCGGTTAGACGCTAAAAATGAAGTATCGAATGAAAAATAATATATATTCCTCCTTCTTACTCTCATGTAACCAATTCTCTGCCCCACTAAAACTACAAAGGCTATATATTTCCACTATGTATTGATAATTTTTTATTTTCTCAATTTTGTGACATGCTTAGTAATCTTCAAAATATTTCTCATGTGTTAAACTTTGAATTTTTTTATTATTCTTTCAAAATATGGTTTTTTTCATGTGTTTTGGACATAACTTTTTTTTTGCTTTTACATGGCCTTTATAGAAAAATAGAAAAGGGATATTTCAATTGTTTTATGAAGATTTTTGAATTCTCAACTTTCGAGTTTAAAAATATATAACCCTTCATTTTTTTTATTAAATTTTAAAATTATCGTCGGATTTGGCGTCAAATTTCCCATATATGTATAAACAGGCGAATATCTGTTTTGTTTCAGCCGAATTTTGGAAACCGTTAAAATGATGTTGATGACACCTACCCAAACAATGTATCATTACGCTTACCCTTATGAGGTAAGCGATAATAATAACAAATAAAACAGTAGTGATTTACGTGAAAGATTACAAACATTTCCAAGTGAACTGATGTCGCTGGAAACACCTACACGATAGATAGAAGAAATAGGATACTGACCCTTCCTCTAGAAGTAATATCTTCACTGTAGTTGTAGTTCGTTCCTATCGCAATATAACCTCTCAGCCCGGATCTGAAGGTCATTAATTATATGATATTAAAAAAAAAACAAACAAACACAGACTTCAAAAAATGCATCAGAACATTTTTGATCACAAATAATAGGACCACCTAGTCTTAGATTCTCGATAAAATATAGGAAGGAAGGTTGCTATTCAAGAAGACTAGAAAGTTGTCAGAAAGATAAAAAAATGACTTAATACGAAACCTTTTATAGTTTTGATATATGAAGATACAGATATATGTAAGAAAAAGCAATGATCAAAACATATTTATTCAAAATACACATCAAACAGCAAAATCAAACTACTGCATACATACATATCAACTATTTTATATATACAAATCAACGTTACCAATAGCTAACTGATTTACAAACTAACAAGGTAATAAATCGTAGGACCAAAACATAATAACATGAAGAATAACAAACATTTGCAGTTTCAATGTAGTACAAACTAAACAAGATAGATGGCGCTAAAATAAATGCAGCACGAGTGGAGTACGGTTAAGGGAGTTGAAAAAAAATCTAGTACGAGTAAAGTACGAATAGATGACGGTAAAAGGAATAGAAAAGCTGAAACGAATCTAGTACACATAAAGTATGAATAGATGGCGCTAAAACGAATGCAGTACATAAGAACCGTGGATAGATGGCGTTACAATGAATCGGACAGTTCACAATTGATTCTCACCTGGTCCCCTCGTAGGATAGGGAGACGTTCTTGAGGCAGGTGACGTGCTCCCACTCTTCCAGGTCGATCCTCGTGTTCGGGATGATCTCCCAGGATACCGGAGAGAACAGAGTCACTGAGAAACGATCCTGCATCGGATACGGGAACCTGGAACCGTACAAACGACACTATTATTATCCCATTGTTTTGACATTAATTTCTGCCGGCAGCCCTTATGACTGCCTCGACGTTTTTTTGTAGGTTTTAGTGTTGGACTATAATTTAACTTAAACTAAACGACGACGTGGGCTAGATGACTTCATACTGATCTTAGAATAAGACTTACTTTTATAGTTAGCTGAAAAGCCTGCTAATTTATTCGGTTGCTGTGTTATAGCTAGTCAAATTATTAAAAGAAGCCTTTACTATTTATTTAGGGTACAGTTTTATCTTGCTAGAATCCAATATAGATAACTATAACATATGTTGTATGGTTTAAGAATGATGTTGTTAAAGTATACAGTTGAACCAAAAAGTTTATTTAAAATTTTGAAAAATATATTGATTTATCTATCAAATTGGTAACAGCAAATAATGTAAAAAAAATGTTTAATAGCACAAGTTCGCACATACGCACACTCGTATACAATAGAAAGAGACAGAGTGTTAGACAAAGTCGCATGTAGGCGGCATAACGATTTTTTCTTATGTGACGATTCCTATAAGTCACCACAAAATTTATTCCAAAACGCGTCAAGAAAATCTCAAAAAGAGAGAGAGAGTCGCCTGCAGAAGGCATAACGCTTTTTTCTTATGTGATGATTTCTACCAATCCACTCCAATCGTCAAACGCATTAACGAACTTCATTCCAAAATTACAACAATAACAGTAAACTGACTGAAATCCCCTTTTTATTACGAATGTCAGCATAACGACTTTTTTCTTACGTGACGATTCCTACTAACCAACTTTTGTCACAAGCCGCGTTAAGGAACTCCGTTCCAAAGATACAGACAGAGTCGCATGGAGAAGGCATAACGCTTTGTTCTTACGTGACGATTTCAACCAATTAACTCGAAACGCATTAAACTACCTGTCTCCTTTGTTCTCGGTGGATTTCTCCTTGTCTTCGCCGTTGAACTTGTAGTATGTGGTGGTCGGTTGGTGCGTGGACGCGACCAGGCAGTAGGTCTTCGACTCGAGGTGGTACGTCACGAAGTGCGGCGTCATTCGGATTGGCACCTTCCGCACCGGCCACCACGCGTCGTACGAGAGGTGCGTCGGCAGCGTGCATATACGCAGCTCCGACTGTAACCGAACAATACACACTATCTTCCTTCTAGATTGTTCCACAAACTACACGAACAGTGTCTATAATTGTGTCGCACGTTTCAAAATGAGCTAAATCCATAATTTTAATAGTTCCCATCAGAGAATGAGGTTCAAACTTTGCCGTTCATAAGGTTTTTCGTTTTTTTTTTTATATAATCTCCATGCATATTGTACAAAATTCGGTTTAAATTGAATTTAGGTAATTTTAAAATGTAACGACTAAGTTATTTTATTCGAACAATGTTGCTGTTAAAGCAATGATGGTTCAGTGGTAGTGTAAGTTGGTGTATTCCGGCTTATTTAAGAGCCAGATGGCTCTAGGTTTGGCGTGTTCATCATCTTAGTCTACTACCACCACCACCACATCGTCATTTAATATTAGAACAGATTGTGGTGAAACTTAAATATAAATAAAGTATAAAAAGAGATCTGCTGCACTAAGTAAATACATTTTTTTTAACTCGAAAATGATGGATAGGCGAATTCTTCCGCTTTCTATTCTCATTGTGTCATAACTCGTTGTAATTGCAATTTTATAGCCATTTTAAAATTAAAATCCACAATGTCTCACACCGGAGCGTCCACGGCTGGATGTATGAAGCTAGTAATAGCGTCGCCAGTCACTATAGTACACACATATTGCTGTGTCTCGATATTCCTACTATACTATACGATATTGCAAATAATCGAACTGGTGAAAATAAATAGATTGATAACACCGGACAACACGATTTTTGGGTCTAACTTCTACATGCTAAATTATGGTTTCTCCTACGACAAAAATAAGAAAAAAAAATTTTTTCCGATTAAAGTTTGCTTTTGTAGAAACTAGAACAATTTTTCGGCAAAAATTATTAATTTTTATATTTTTTCTACACTTCCACTGTAAATTATAATTAGAAGACATTTTTTTAACAAGAGTATTTTTTATTCAAGATTTGTGATAAACAATAACATATAGATGTAAAATAACAAGAAACTAATGTCTAAAATTGAATATTATTCGTATTGCTTTTATGCTCGTATGAGCCCTCTCGTATTAAACCCCAAATGTAATATCCCATCATATTCTCCTTGTACTGCCCTTGATATCCATCACATCTTGGTGAAAACGTTCTCCTTGTTCCTCGGAGTAGGCCCCCGTGTTGTCTTTAAATTCGTTCAGATGTAGTAGTAATCTTTTGTTTATGAAATAAATTAAATCATACTTATCGTCGTAAATCAGACCAAAGTAAACTGTATGAACTAAATATGAATATTTAAGTGTTTTTCAATGTCTAGAATCAGAATTTAAGCAAGAGAACAGAAACCAAAAAAAAACATTTTTTTGTATTGTGTAATTAAAAAAATACGAAGCATTTACAACTAACAATGTAGTATGTATAATGTGCTGATAGATGGCGTTTATAACAAATTTTCGTTTTATGTTAAATGTTCCAAATTTATATCTATAGTCTTGAATTTGTTACAGTTGCTATACTTATTTAATGTGGTCATTTACGACGTGTTATGCGTGTCTGTGTTATTTGTTTGTACTTATAGGTTTGTTCTTTTAACTTTATAACATTCATACGCCCTGTACGTCCGTATATCATATGGTCTTTCACTGGTAAACAGCGCTGCAGTATTGCTGTACTGCACAAATTTGCTGAATGGGTTTGATATATTTTTTTTAATTTTCAGTTATTTTTTGTTGTTTTAATTTGTTTGTTTAATTTAATTTAATTGGATGATTGTTTAAGGGTAAACTTTTTCTTTCTTTTGGAATGTTTTTATGAGCGAGTGTGCGTAGATGGTATTGTCGAGGGTATACCTTGGCATTGAAGTAGAGAAGGCCGTGGGGGCAGTTGGTGTTGTTGAAGGGTGCGAAGGCGGAGAGGGGGGGATGGTCCACGTGGAGGGGGTGTACACGCAGTTCCCCTCTAGCGGACATGAGCACCACGTAGGGAGTCGAACCGCAGACCACGACCCCGTTGTACCCGCACACGTTACCTACACGCACGGAGACACGCACAAAAATAACATAACTCGAAATAAAACTACTTTAGGCGCATTGACCGGTATTTTTGGCAGGAGATACATTCATAATTTCGCGTTATGTCGTGCTACGCGTAATATTGGACCCTGTGTAGATATAATATTGATATTTTGTATCTCATCATACATTTGATAAATTAATAGACTTTATACAAATGTATATAATTATTGCTCCGAGTCACAATAGACATGAAAACCAATAATGTTAATAATGTCAATAAACAAATTCTGAAATTTAAATATTATCATCAAACCAAATCAAATCAAAAATACTTTATTCAGTTTAGGCCCTAATAAGGCGCTTATGAACGTCAAAACTACCACCGGTTCGGAAAACAACACAGTCATCGAGAAGAACCGGCAAGAAACTCGATCTGGTACATCTTTTTAGCATATATATATACATATATTTCAAATACATTATACGTTACAATACCGTTTTTAGTGGATGCACAGAGAGGAGTCAATTCCAGACGTCACCATCGTTCACGTATTGATCCACTCTATAGTAGCCTTTCGACACTAAAACCCGCTTGACATGGTGCTTAAATTTACAGTCCGACAAATCGGTAACATGTTTTGGGACTTTATTGCAAAACCTAACACTATTACCTAAGAAACTATTACTGGTTTTGCTAAGTCTGAAACATGGGACGACCAGTTTGTCACGCCGGTCCTTTACACAATGCAGGTTTTCAAAGTTTTTCCGGACATGCATTAAATTATCAAGAATGTATTGGGAGGGTAGAGTTAAGATACCGAATTCCTGGAACTTCGTTTTTAATCCTCCATCCTTTATAAACATCGAAACTATACTTGATATGAAAATTCAAAAGAGAACACATTTATTCCATTGTTTCGTGTTTTCACTTCGTTCAGTCCTTGCGACAGTTTTAAATTATTTTTTGCATCCAGCCTTCTAGTAGATCATTACTGCCATTGTCGACTAGGTAATGCTATTAGTGTTCTGCGACCATTTCAATAAACTAACAAGATAGTGGCTGTCTTGTTACAGATTTCCAGGGAGTTCTTGTGACATCTCAGAATTTATACTCCGTATAATTTTCCCATCTACTTCACTTATGCAGAATAACCGAACTATATTACGTAAAACGCCACTAATATTACAAAATATTAGCTGGTTCGAAGGACATTGTCCTGTTTCTATAATTTAAAAAAATCGTAAAATTCAACCTCAGCACCACCTATTGACTTCGATTGTGAATCTAAACCATTCTTGAATCCACTTGTACACACAAAAAAAAATCGTCAAAATCTGTCCAGCCGTTTAGGAAGAGTTGAATCACATACTCAGGGACAAATAAATATATATATTTTGGTAGGTGGTAGAGCCACGCTGAAGCTATTACTGGTTTCAGCATGAATGGGTCGGTTGGCTCGTCCGGAGTAGTACCACCCTCTCATAAAAAACCGACGTGAAGTAACAGTGCTTGCATTGTTGCATTTCGTTCGGTCAGTGAGAACGCCGGAGGCCCACCTCCCCTTCCCTTCCTCTCCACCCCCCCCCCCCCAATACAGGCTGGCAACGGACTTGCGACTCCTCTGGTGTTGCAAGTGTATGTGGACGGTGGTGAACACTTACATCAGGTAGCCCACCTGTTCGTTTGCCTCCTATGAAAAAGAATAGAGTGTCATAAGCAAGATTATAAATAAAATATAAAACCCACTACACGGTATTTCAAGATCCCACCAAAAACTAAAGAGTTCAGGAGTGTTTTTATTTACTAAACGACGTAATACTAGAGATGTAACTATCGTAACAATTTGTAGTTATAACTAGAGGTTTTAGAAGACGTCCATTGGGTGATAGTACTCACTGAAGTACCGCAGCTGCCGTACAGCATCCTTGAGAGATGCGATCTCGTAGTTGTCGTCGGTGGCGGGGGTTCCCGGCAAATACCCGAAGGGGAATGACACGTTCACACGGGAAAAACGCATCTTTAAGTTCCCGCGGGGGTATTTATATGCCTGGGAATTTAAAAAAAAACCTATGTCTCAGATCGAAATCGATAATTATCGATATATATTTCAAGTCACTAGTGGTCAAGATTCGACGATAAATATGTGAACATATTTCTCTCTTAACATCTACACTAATAAAGAGGATATATTTGTATGTCTGCCTGTTCGTAACGAATAAATTCAAAAACTACCCGCACAGATATCGAAAACTAAATTTTTATTCACAAATTCAAATAGATACTCCAATTTGCGTATACATCTACATTATATTGTATTGTATGGACATATAATAAGAATGTGAATCTAACGTGTCGGTACTTCTTCGATTTAATTTCTTAAATCGGACCAGTAGTTCCCGAGATTAGCGCGTTCAACCAACGAAACAAACAAACCCTCCAGCTTTATAATATTAGTATACAGTCCCTGGCCACATTATTAGACGAACCATAGGATCTTATATAAAACGTTAATTATCAGGTGATACTGTACAGATGTATTGTTTTTATGAGATACAATGTATATTTACTATATTATTAATAACCTAAGTATCTGTAAAACTAATAAAACATACTCATTATAGAAAAAAATATGTATTTATTAACTCTCGAACAAAAATGAAGAAAACGTAATGAAAGTTCTGCGCGGCATGCCATCAATGCAAGACTGTACTGTGTTCTGCATTAGAGGATGATGATTCCAAACATGAATAATATTTTCTAGGAGCTGAGGTTTGTTTGTAATCACCACTTTAGTCACTTCACTTTTCATGGATAAATTCATTCAAATTTCAATTCAAATTCATCTCTTGAATAAAAGTCCATTAAATAAATACTAATCAACCTTTAAATATAACACAACTGTTTATAAACTTCGTCGGAAACGATTATTTTGTAAAAAAAAAAACAACGGTCCGTCTAATAATGTGACCAGGGACTGTAGATTCTACTCTCGTACTTAAATGGAGCCGACATTCAAACTACAATAACTTTTGGTAGAGTGAACTGATTTTAATGAAACAAAGACTAAGTTATTCTCCAAGATATGCTTTATGATTCTCTTCGTGTGGCTTTATTGTGAATATAGTACTTTAGGAGTGATGCGTGTTCATAGAAACAGACAGACAGACATTTGTAAAAATGATTGAAATGTATTTTTATTACTTATTCTTATCTGCAACAATTTTTTTTCACAAAAATGTTTTTTTTTTTATGTCATTGGAGGCAAACGAACAGGTAGGTCACTTGATGTTAAGTGATCACCGCCGTCCATATCCACAACAACACCAAGGGAGTCGCGAGTTGTGGGGGGGGGTTGGGACGGAGTGGGGAGAGGAGGTGTGCCTCTGGCGCTCTCATTGACTGAAGGAAACGCAACAATGCGTGCACTGGTACGTTCACGTGGGTGTTTCTGTGTGTCGCGTGGTAGTACCAGGCTATTTTCACTCCTCAAAACCGGATTTGTATGGAAAAAGCTCGTGTAGTTTTGGTTATCAATCAACTTACTAGATGGCACTGTTATATAATTTATTTGGCAAGTTTGATAACAAAATATGGTGGACGACAATTAATTTTGACATTTCAAACTGACAACTTTCAAATATTTATCTTCATTCACTTGGTTTACGTATCTGTTCCGAAAGTGCGCTTCCTTAAAGTGTCTTGCCTCCCACAAACAATTTTATCTATCTCCGTATCTACGAATAAACATTGACTCCTGCATATACATACATGGATTTAGATATGCCTTACGATGAATATTCATAGCAAATCCATAGCCTAATGTCTTATGGTATTCTGCTGTGGGGGACGGCTGCTGAGGTAGACACCATATTTTTATTACAAAAACGGGCAGTTCGAGCAATATATAATATGGGACCTCGCGAATCATTAAAAACGAAGTTCCAGGAATTCGGTATCTTAACTCTACCCTCCCAATACATTCTTGATAATTTAATGTATGTCCGTAAAAACTTTGAAAATCTGCATTTTGTAAAAGACCGGCATGATCTAAATACTAGAAACTGTGACAAACTGGTCGTCCCATGTTTCAGACTTAGCAAAACCAGTAATAGTTTCTTAGGTAATAGTGTTAGGTTTTACAATAAAGTCCCAAAACATATTACCGATTTGCCGGACTGTAAATTTAAGCACCATGTCAAGCGGGTTTTAGTGTCGAAAGGCTACTATAGAGTGGATCAATACGTGAACGATGGTGACGTCTGGAATTGACTCCTCTCTGTGCATCCACTAAAAACGGTATTGTAACGTATAATGTATTTGAAATATATATATATGTTAAAAAGATGTACCCAATCGAGTTTCTTGCCGGTTCTTCTCGGTGACTGGGTTGTTTTCCGAACCGGTGGTAGTTTTGACGTTCATAAGCGCCTTATTAGGGCCTAAACTGAATAAAGTATTTTTGATTTGATTTGAAATAAAAATGACCAAAAACTTGTATACGATTTACGAAGTACCGCTGTATGCATACATACATAGCTATAAATGTACATTTATAACTGTTACGGACAGATGAGTTGTCATGTTTCTATGTATTTCTCTCTACTAATGTAATGAGACTTAATGTAATGTTTGTGTAATGGGATGTCATTTATAATAATAAATACGATATATTGTATGTTTAATGTGTCTGTTACATACAGACGAGCTATTATTAGCTATTGTCTATGTGTATAAATTTGTTTATGTAATACGTACAGATAAACTGTCGTATTTCCTATGTAACTGATATTAATGTACGATATGTCTTATGTGATATTTAACAATATCACTCATGGAATAATTCAAATATAACCGCCAACACGGTTATTATTATTATTTGTCTAATGTTATACGGAACCATCACTGAAAATATAATGTGAATTTATGTAAACTCTGTAAATGTATGGATGAACGTGCGGCAGTAAGGCACGTATAATGTACTAGTTGTAAGACTATAATTGTAGTGTTAAACTGAGGAAAAATATGTATTGTCACCGGCTCGTTATACACGATTAAGCTTCTTGTAAAGAATCGTGAAAGTTAAAATATACAGTCCACTGAAGTTATTGAAGTGAATCAATGTGTTATTGCGTCTGAAACCGGAAGGTGGCCATCTGAACCCAACAATAACCAACACATATTAGTTCGAAAGCCGTATTATAGAGGCGCTGATTGGAAAGAACGAGTGCGACCTATAGTTATATAACGTACTCTGTGGGTACTACCACAGACACGCACACACAGTCGCACTCGTTCTTTCCGATCAGCGCCTCTATAATATGACTTTCGAACTAATATGTGTTAGTTATAAATATACATTTATAGCTATGTATGTACGCATACAGCGGTACTGCGTAAATCTTATACAAGTTTTTGATCATTTTTACTTGTAATGAATATATTCATCGTAACGCAAATCTTAAGCCAAGTATGTACTTGCAGGAGTCAATGTTTATAAGTAGATCCGCAGATAGATAAAATTGTTTATAGGAGGCAAGAAAATTTAAGGGAGCACACTCTCGTAACAGATACGTAAACAAAGAGAATGAAAATAAATATTTGAAAGTTGTCATTATGAAATGTCAAAATTAATTGTCGTCCACCATCTTTTGTTATTAAACTTGCCAAAAAAATGATATAACAGTGCCATCTAGTAAGTTGATTGATAACCAAAACTAGACGAGCCTTTTCCATACAAATCCGATTCTGAGGAGTGAAAATAGCCTGGTAGTACCTGAGCGAGCCGACACATTCATGCTGAAGCTCAATAATAGCTTCAGCGTGCCTCTACCACATATAAAACGTTACATTTACTTTCTTGTTATACGTATAGATATACCTGGTATATCATGAGCTGGTCGTCGAAACGCATCATGAGTATAACCCTGGATGCTTTGTGTCCGAGCCCGACGACGCACAGCTCCCGCAGCTTCTCGACATCCGCGTTGTTCGTGGCTGCACCTGCGCCGGCAGTGTTCTCTTCGGTTTCCATCGGGTCCGGCACCATCGGCACCGACTCCAGACTGTCGGCTAATATCTGGAATATCGAATCATTATATAAGTTATATCGGACGATTCAATATAACATTACTGAATTTTATAAGCACTAGCGACCTCCCGCGGCTGGGTACGCTCTAATCTATACAAATAAAATGATAAAGGTTGTATGTTAGTCTCATCCAAAATCGGTCTTGGTATTACAGTCTTTTCACTCTCATAAACATGATACTTTAGCAGTAATGCCTACAGAAACAAAAAAAAAAAAATGCATGTAACCGTCACACGCGATTGAAGTAAATATAATTTAAATATATTTCATTTCGTCAATAAACGGTTTATAAATAAATCAATAATTATTGAAAAAATAATAATTAAATTGAATAATAATAAAAATCACACTATATAATTAATTATGTATATATAGGCGCCCGACCGTGCTGCCATCTGGTTTCAACATAAGTAACAAATTAATTCAAAGCTGCATTATCTGTAGTGCTATCTATCAGCTAATTCGGAACCTTAATAACACAGGAAATATTATTAGCAACTCTTTGTTATAAAATAAATAAAATATAGAAAAGTACGCACAGATTAATGTGATAAGTAACATATTAAATTAATTATGATTTAATAGAAGTTTTGATTATGCTTAATTATTATCTAACCAGATGGTACAGTAACGTGCCGCCATATTGCCGTAACGGACTTCCGTTGCATTGTCGTCCAGTTACCTCCTAGTCGCGACTAAAGGAGTTTTACTTCAAAACAGACAAATTATTGAAATTACTTCTTCAATTATTCTTCTTAATTATTATTCTTCACTTGCAATAATTATTTTGTAGGTGGTAGAGGCACGCTGAAGCTTTTTCTGGTTTCAGCATGAATGGGTCGGCTCACCATTATTTTACCATCCTCTTATTGAGAACCAACGTGAAGTAACGTTGCTTGCATTGTTGCGTTTCGTTCGGTCTGTGGGAGCACCGGAGGAACACCTTCCTTCCCCTCATCCCTTCCCCCTCATCCCCCAAATACAGGCTGGCAACGAACTTGCGACTCCCGTGGTGTTTGCAAGTGTCTATGGACGGTGGTGATCACTTAACATCAGGTGACCCACCTGTTCGTTTGCCTGCTGTGATATAAAAAAAAATGATCACAAAAAATATGAAAAATACAGACGACACGTTAAATTTACATTCTTATCACACGTATAATTATTAGTAGTGGCCTCGGAGGACGTTGTCCCGGCCTGATAATAAAAAAGACAGACAAATTATATACTGAACCCATGCTCATGACTCGCTTTATCTACAGAAACATAAATTCACCCTGTTCCCAACGCAGGCTTCTCTGACGAGGAAGCTGAGCCTCATCTCCGGCAGCGAGTATATCTCCATGTTGCCGTTGTTCCTGACGCAGAACAGCCAGTAGGACGGCTTCACCTCCGCCAGGTACTTCTTCCACCACCTCGAGATACGACGTGGAACCCCTGGGTTTTTCGATTGCTCCGCTAACATTATCTACAATAGCGTAAGCAATTCACAGTGAGAATAATAACCTGTCATTTATGTATGTTATTTGCGAGAGCTCCTGAGGCCCACTTCCCTTCCCCCCTCCCCGTTCCCTCTCCCCCTCACCCCAAATACAGGCTGGCAACGCACGTGCGACTCTCCAGATATTGCTAGTGTCTATGGACGGTGGTGATCACTTAACATCAGGTGACCCGGCTGTTCGTTTGCCTCATATGATATTTTTTTTAAATACATCATTATTTCACTGGAAAGAGTTATTAATGGCAAATTTGTATATATTTTTCAATAAAAGTATGTAGGGAATTTACATTAAATAAAACCTTGACGGTTTATTAATCTTTTAATTTTATAATCAGTCGTACGCAATATGAAACGTAAAACAAAGTAGCCTTTCTTTTGATAATCAGTTTGTAAAATTACTTGCTTTTAAAGAAAACATATCTGTGAGATTTCTAAATCAAAATTAGTATCTTAATTTAACATTTATACTTCTTTGTTGTTATTTGAATAAAGGGTAGGATTTTTAAAATTAATAAACTAAGTAATATTGAAAAAAGATTGCCTTTACACAAGAATATTTTTATACGAAAACACCGCTATGACTCGTACAAAAGCAAAAAGTCAAACCACCAATTAATCGGCCAGTCAGTGACACCGTCTTAGCGCGTTCTTTAACAAAGCTGCGCAATGGATTGAATATAATTTTTGTTTTTGTCTAGATAATTAGAACAAATATTAAGCATCTATTTTTGAAGTTATACTTCTTTTGGCGCGTTGGGTAAAAATGATATGAGTAAATTTTTACGATGCGCGCGCACACCGTCACGAAAAACCGACACCCTGAAATCAGGTATAGTCAACATTTTGTTTCTTTGTATTAAATACCTTTTTTTATTGTCAGTGTTGTTTTTTCTACAAACGTAGAATAAGGCAAAAGATAAAAATTTTAAAAAGATTTTTGTCTTGTTACGCCAAAGAAGTATAACTTCTAACGCGTGTACATAAGTACACACATATTCTTTTTTTTTAAATTGATTTAGAACGCGAAGCGAGTACTGAATAACCTGTGTAAATATTGCGACCGACTAACCGCTATATTATCGCACGACATATTTTGAGTACATTAAGAATATACTATGAGATAGATAGTTGCTCTCACAGCCTAAACCTATTTGTACATTTATAGCGATCTCTTTTTCGTTACACATTTTTCAACATCAATAATAATAACATAAAAAAATAACAACACAAAATATAATCAGTTCATATAAAATCATTGCTTCAGATGATTCATACGAATGATGTCATCAATTATTGTAAAAAATAGCTAAATATTTTTCACACGTTACAACTGTAAGACCTGAAACGTTTCTCGCATGCATGTTATAACATTATCCTTTTGTATAGTATCTGAAAGAGACAGTATATCTGTAGGAAACTCACGCTCGCCATGGAGGCCGGGGTCTGGTCCCCGCCGTACAGGAGCTCGTCCTCGTCGTTCAGCTCGTACACGGCTCCAGGCTTGAAACCTTCCGCTTTCACGTTCTTCCCTTTCATTTTACCCGTGAATTCACCTTTCACCTGTGAAGAAATATCACTCAGATGTATAATCTTCTTTATCTCATTCATTCATTCTTGATAATTTAATGCATGTCCGTAAAAACTATGAAAACCTGCATTTTCTTAAGGATCGGTATGATCTAAATACTAGAAACTATAACAAACTGGTCGTACCATGTTCTTAGGTAACAGTGTTAGGTTGTACAATAAAGTCCCAAAACATGTTACCGATTTGCCGGACTGTAAATTTAAGCTCCATGTCAAGCGGGTTTTAGTGTCGAAAGGCTTATCAATGAATCAATATGTGAAATATATATATATAGTTAATATATATTATAGTTTTAAATGTACAAATCAAAACAAAAATACTTTATTCAGTTTAAGCCTTAATAAGGCGCTTATAATGTTAAAAAGATGTACCCGATCGAGTTTCTTGAAGGTTCTTCTAAATGACTGGGTTGTTTACCAAACAGGTGGTAGTTTTGACGTTCATAAGCGCCTTTATACCCAAAAATACAGTATTATCAAGTAACCCTTCAAAATTCCCTTCGATTTTGATGCTACTATCAACCTGTGGCACGTTAGGCAAAATAAATCTCATACATTGTGTTTTACCTGTATTAAGTACGAAGTTATTTAATGCAAACCAATGAGAAATTTCATTTAAAGTATTATTTACATGCGTAACTCCTAAAATCTGTCCTTTTTACTTTAAATATAATTGAAGTATCATCTGCAAAAGCACCATGTCAGCACAGTTATTGACCAATTGAAATACACCCACACATTCTCTCTTTCTTTCACACACACACACAGCTATTTATATATTTTTCTAAGCATTACGTGATTGTTTGACTATTCTACGAAACTTGTACTTGTACGTGTATGAAACTCAAAATGATTTTAAGATTCAATGCAAGTTTTATAGAATAAGTCAAATCTTGAGTTATTTCAATTTTATTATGTTTTTTTGTATAACATTGGATGAAAATGTCTAGGTGCGAATAACAATCGGGTGTAGTTATCAAGGCTGTAGTTTCTGGTGGGATCAAAACGTTCACAGCATATGATGCTGGGTGAGGCGGAGGTGTGGTTATATGTGGGATTAAGGCATCCAGAGTGTAAGATTCTGGTTAGTATTGAAGTGTTTATAAAGAGTGGTTCTGATTGGGGTGGAATTGTCTAGAAGGTGAGGGACCGAGCGGAGTGGAGGTGTTCAGAGTGTGTAGTATCGAGCAGGGTGGAGGTGTCTAGAGAGTTTGTTACCTGGCGGGGTGGAGTGGTGCAGACAGTGATACTGTGCAGGGCGAAGGTGTACAGAGTGTGTGATATTGAGTAGGGTGGAGCTGTACAGAGTGTGTGATATCGGGCCGGGTGGACATGTCCAGAGTGTGTAGTACTGCACAGGGTGATGTCAGGAGAGTACGTTACCTGTACGTTCTCTGCGTCGGGGGGCGAGAAGAGTCCGCTGAGGTCGCGGTAGGGCGCAGCGCGCACGAGCGGGGGCTTGGCGGGCACTCCCTGCCGCGTGGGGGCCAGCCTGCCCGATGCCTGCCCGTACACATGCAACGATTTCATATAATACCGCGACACCCATACACCAAGTACACTTGTAATAAGTAGTGACATCTTAATCGTATTTCAGCATTACTCGATGTATATTCAGAAACCGAGCAGGTTTACTTATGTCACGCCTGTTATATACAAATGAAGATGTGAAGACGCAAGTCCTTTTTGCTGTCGAATTTTTAAAGGCAACTGAATTCTTTTAAAGAATTTCATTCAATAGCAAGTCTCATCTTACCATCATAATGTCACCTAATCTTATTTTTTTAAATCTCATCCATTTCCCTTTTTCTATATTTCATAAGTTTCAGCGTTGGACCAAAATCACCAGATGTTAAATAACGTTGTTATCCAAGATGTTAAACACGCTAAATCCAGATGGCTGTCATGTGCAACTGCCGAAATACACCAAATGGTGTTTGGCGACAGATCCTCAACTTGAGGGTGGTAGCTATCCAGGCCGTTATAGAAATGTTATAGTTTCAGCATACTGCTTTCCTTCACTGAATTCACAAACCCCCTTTCACAAAAGTTCCAACTGACAAGCTTTATTGATTCAGGATGGTATAAGAAATACAAGGACGAAACAGTTTATATAACAAGATACATCTATCTCTGTGGGGAGGGATAGGGGGAGAGTAGGAAGACGTTACATAGATAGAGAGAGTGTGACAGACCACTCCGTCCTTCCCGCGGAACTCCCTGAGCGCGAGCACGATGGCCTTCCCGCAAGCCGACACCACGCACAGGTACGGGTCCGCCGCCGCCGCGTACTGCGCCGTCCACTCCAGCTGCATCGACTGCAGCTGCACGCCGTCTGCGCGACAACCAACCGACCGGTCACTCAACCAACCAACCGATCCGTCAACAACCAACCGATCACTCAACCAATCAACCGATCCGTCAACAACCAACCGATCACTCAACCAATCAACCGATCCGTCAACAACCAACCGATCACTCAACCAATCAACCGATCCGTCAACAACCAACCGATCACTCAACCAATCAACCGATCCGTCAACAACCAACCGATCACTCAACCAATCAACCGATCCGTCAACAACCAACCGATCACTCAACAACCAACCGATCACTCAACCAATCAACCGATCCGTCAACAACCAACCGATCACTCAACCAATCAACCGATCCGTCAACAACCAACCGATCACTCAACCAATCAACCGATCCGTCAACAACCAACCGATCACTCAACCAATCAACCGATCCGTCAACAACCAACCGATCAGTCAATCAACCAATCGATCAGTCAACCAATCAACCGATCCGTCTACCAACCTACCGATCAGTCAATCGACCAATCGATCGGTCAACCACCAATCAACCGAACAGTCAACCAACAAACCAGTTTCATTCGGTTAACACAATAATCGCATTATTACTATCGGATGTAAGCCGAACGTATTCCTTTTCGGATAAAGTCATATAGCGCCACCTCACATTTTAAAATACCAGTAAAATATCATCTATTAATACAATTTTAAGTATAAGTGAAATTTACTAGATTGAGCTATATTAAATTTATTAATAACGAGGTTCTACCCGCGACTCCGCACGCGTTTTTTAAATCTTTATATATAAATTTCGTCTGTGCGTGTGTATGTCACTGAACTCCTCCTAAACGGCTGGATAGATTTTGATGAAATTTTGTGTGCGTGGTCCAGTGGATCCGGGAATGGTTTAGATTCACAACTGGACCCGGTAGGTGGCGCTGCGGTTGAATTTTAGATATTTTTTTTAAGTTGTCAAGGCAGAACAACGTCTGCCGGGCCCGCTACTTGTATATAAAAATATAATATAAACAAAAGCAGAAAAAATATGTAAACCAAGAGTATGCAGAATTAAAAAAAACTCGAGGCAGTCATAAGGATTGCCGATAGAAGTGAAAACTTAATACAAGGGAATATCTGTGTTCCGTTTTGTATTATCACATTAATTATACTGTGAATTATTTAAATTTCATAATTTGTAAATTTAGATATAATGTATAGTAATAACACATGGAGGTATATCTATGTACATATATACATATAAATATATATCGAAAATATTGTTGGAAATAATGAAAAAAATATCCTGTGAAAGCCACAGCCTTTAATATTAATATTGAGATATCCCACATTGTAAATTTCAATTTCCCGTATGATTTACATGGGAAAGCTTGTTTTCTGAGTTTATATAGAATTGTGAGACTATATACAATTATAGAAACGCTCTTTAAAAGCAATTGTAAGTACGACACGCACGCCACTTACAGTAACATGTAACGTGTACATTAGATATATAAATACTAACAGCACATCAACTGAGGTGTGTCCTCAGCAACATATTTGGAACCTTAAACCACCATATAACTACCTCAGTACTCACTTACACTGTATAAGGAACTAATAAAAAAATAACTTAAAATATTATTATAAACATTTACATTACATTGAATATATATTGCCATTCTTATAATTATGATTTCATGACTATACAAAACATAAACATAAAGGCCGGCAACGCACTTGTGAGTCCCCTGGTGTTGCTAGTGTCTATGGACGGCGGTGATCACTTACCATCGGGTGACCCGACTGTTCGTTTGCCTCCTACAATATAAAAAAAAAACGCTGGCCTGTTTCTTCTTAGGAATCTCCATCTTATTAGAAAGACCTTTATATCATTAAAGTTATTAATAATTATAATGTCGAATTGTAAACAATAAGCTGATAATTATTTATCTAATTAAAAATAAACAATGAGTTGAAATCTTGCTAAATTTCATGCAGACAAAGTCGCGGGGAACAGCTAGTCTAAAATAAAATAACCAAAATTACCTTTTATAAGGTTCGCTATCTACCAGTGAAAGTCCCGTGAAAATCGGTCAAACCGTTTTGGTGATAGCACAGCTGGCGAAGCCACAGTTAACAGCTAGTCTAAATTAAAACTATTTAAATTACTTTTTATAAGGTCAGCTATCTGTCAGTGACTGTGCCGTGGAAATCGGTCCAACCGTTTCGAAGATAGCATGGCAGACGAAGCCGCGGTTGACAGATAGTCTAATTTAAAGTAGCCTAAGTAACGCGCTGTATATTTTCTATCTGCCAGTGAAATTCCCGTCAAAATCGGTTCAGCCGTTTCGAAGATTACTCGGATCAAACGGACAGACAGACAGACAGACCGACAAAAATTTTAAAAATTGCATTTTTGTTATCAGAAGCGTGTATACTTTCATACCCTGTCAGTAATTTTTTTTTATTTTGATATTACATACAGACACTTCATTTTTATTATATGTATATATAGATTAAATACAGACACTTCATTTTTATTATATGTAGATTTAGATATATAAAGACATACTCTTGATGAGTCTGATGGCCATAGTTGTCACCTGCACCATAAACTTGGAGTTGCCGAGGTTCCCAGCGAATATAGTCGGTGCACTCGACATGAACCCGGAGTTGTCCACTTCGTTTATCTCCTGACCTGTTTGTAGGACCTAAAAAAACACAGTAATATCCAGTCTGAGAACATCACGTGACAACGTATAACCTAATCCTAATTATTATCATAAATATTAATGTTTGTTAAGCTTTTATACTTTAATTACTCAACGGATCGTAATGAAATTTTGCATACACATTGTCAGAGATCTCTACCCCTCTCTCTCCAAAAAGACATAAGGTAATTCAGAAAAAAACTGTACTCAAATGATAACTCATATCTGCATGAATGTGAGTCAAGCAGCGGATAAGAGCTAGTCTTTCTATAAATAAGATATGGAAAAAAAAATTATGGTCATAACCATTCCACTCTCTATGTGTAATCTATGTTTTTTATGTTCTACTTTTTTTTTCCAATGCAAATAAGTGAAGCAAATTAAAACCGTTTCACTTAATATTTTAAGAAAAATTAAACATTTATTCAAATTTAACTATAAACTATATGATAAATGCTGAATAAAAATTAAAAAAAACCATTAAGGCTAGTTAAGGTAAACCGTTAAGGTTAATTTCTAGGCGGTCAATATAGAGGTTATATAACAGACAGGCCGCAATATTCTCACACACCCATACACACATATATAGAGAGAGAATCGCATTGAGAGGACAAAACGCTTTATTCTTATGTGACGTATTTTACTATTCAACTCCCACGGTTCACGGTATCATGTTATCAACACAGCCCGCATGTATTACACTATTATTGCACTTTTTAACTTTGTTACACTTGGTGTATGGTAGTCGTTATCGAATCGGACACAATTACAATGTCCAAACTCCAATGAAAGCGACACGTATGAGAATTGTATACATGCTAATTGAGGTGAATGGAATGGAGAGAGTAAGTTCCATAAAAGCAGAGATAAGTATTTTTATAGAGTTCCAGAAAGTTCTATATAACCGAAGGGTAAGTAGGTTTATAGAGTTCCAGAAAGTTCTATACAAGCCGAAGTAAATGGATGTAAAGAATTCTACAATGTTCCTGACAAGTATGCGAACGTAGGTGAAACAACCCGTAGCTAGTGGCACACTGAGTCTATTTAACAAGCGATATTACTTAAATATGGGTGGATTCAAGATACCACACGTTATCAAGATAACATACAACAGTGTCATACCATGGTGGAGTCCTCCTGAGTGAGTATGAGATATGCGTGGGTTCCTTCAGTCTCCCTCGCCCCGTCCGGGCTCTCCCCCAGCACCGACCACATGTCGATACAACCTGAAGTAGAACTTACCGATTAACTAGCTGTGCCTGTGACTGCGCTTGCATTTACTACATAATCATAATTTTTTATCTCACAATGAATACTTTGTTTCATATTTTATCGAAGTTTCCTCAAATCATTATTATTTTTATCAGCAACAACAAAGTATTAATTACTAATCTTTATATATATAATTCTTCTGTACGTGTGTATGTGACTAGATTCACAATGGGACTCGGTAGGTGGCGCTGCGATCTGATTCTAGGATTTTTTCATTATCACGGGAGGGCAACATCTCTGTCAATTATGAACCGATTTTAATGATTCTTTTTTTATTTGAATCGATTATATTCAGAGGTGGTCCGATTGGCATCGACTTCAAATATATTATACGGTAGCGCGAATATCAATATTTTTTATTTAATGTGGTTAATTTAATAATTCACTTATTTTTCGCTTTTTAGTGCCTTATTTGTGTTTCACATCGAAGGCGGTTTATCTTTTTTTTGGAAAAATTTTTTTTGACTGTCATGTCCTTCAGGCCATTTGATATTTTGACAAATAATAGATGTATTATCATACTATATCGCATTACAACATCATACGTAACATGACATAAGTAATTCTTTGTTTTCTGTAGTTATCAAATTGCGTATCACCACTGATACACATGTCGTAAAGTTTAACGTGTAAAACAGGTGGTACACATGACCTAAAGGTTAAGTTCAACATGTACCACCGGTGGTACACATGACCTAAAGGTTAAGTTCAACATGTACCACCGGTGGTACACATGACCTAAAGGTTAAGTTCAACATGTACCACCGGTGGTACACATGACCTAAAGGTTAAGTTCAGCATGTACCACCGGTGGTACACGTGCTACGCAACGTGTGTAAAACCGCCGGTAAGCGCTAGTAATTGTCATCTGTAATAGAGTTATCACGTTCGAGAGATGGTCTCACCGGGCAGGTTGAAGGCCGTGATGAGCTGAGGCCTGACGGTCCTCTGCAGCACGGTGAGGGCGCCGTTCTTCCCGCGGCCGCTGCAGGCCACCAGCTCCACCAGCGGGTTGTCCTGCTGCCGCCCATACTCCTCCGACAGCAGCTGCGGCTCCCCCATCGACACGTCGCCGATCGGGCATATGTTCAGCAACGAGTCGCACACCTGACGTCACCAAACATATATATACATCAATCTATACTTACTATAGAAATTATCACGTAAGGAATAACCGTTGTGCGCCCTTTTCTGTTTCTCGTTTTTTTTGTAGGACTAATAATTTACCATTTTATACGTAAAACAATACAAAATTGACTTCATGAATTTTGACGAAACTTAACAATAATAAAACTTACATATGAGAATATATTATATTTAGAAATAGTTTAGAATATTATCCGATACGAAATATATATAAAGGTTGTTGAGGTATGTATGCTTGGTACACATATATGTTTCAACAACTCATATATGTATGAATAGTTAGCTTAGCTTAGGTTAGCTCACATAGGTCGCGAATTGCATGTATCAGGCAACAGCCCAAGCAGAGGTGTGCCGCGCACCCTTGAGCTAGTTGTCAAAATAAAATCGACTGAGTGCCTTAAACGCTCGCCTTAGTAGTCCGGTGAAGCTGTTAAGACCTTGCTTGGTCAATAGCGTTGGTTGGCCCCTTATAAATAAATTTAATAACTGCGCTCCAGATAATGAGATGTGTTTATGGCCTGGATCTCATTGATCAAGTACGGAGCATGCAGACGCCTTAGTTACGAACTTTTTAGATGTCATTGTGACAAATATAAGGAAAATAATTAAAATAAAAGAAAAAAGAACAAAATAAAATGTTGTCATTCTTCTTCCATATTTTTACACCGCAACATATATTACTCCGCAACGTTTTTACACCACATATATATATTGGGAACGCTTTGAGTTATTAAATGGTGTCCGCACGGGAAGAATCAAAATAACATATATTGACGCCGCCCGCTTGAGGAGATTGGAGAACAACTCGCAGTCATCGCATATTTCGCTTGGGACGCCGCTTCTCCGTACGAGGTGCTGAGTTGCAGGTCAGTCCACGCTGTTATTTGGGGTTCTTGCTATTTTATTTATTTATAGGCAAGGCCACTACCAACCGCTCCCACGCTTCTTATTTATTTTACCGCATATCCTGGTGGGGCCTATTTACACGGTCCCACCAGCCCCTTCATTGGTCCTTCGTAAGCCGGATAATTTCCACGCACCGCATTTTTTTCGTTCCACATTTATCCGCATTGGGCGTTCGTAAGTCGGATAATTTCCACGCATCGCATCACCGCATTTTTTGTTCCATATTTATCTGCATATATTCTTATTATTTAGTTATATAAGATTCACGTAATTCATATTGTGAATTCTTATATTTACGCTATTTTATTTGGTTATTGACAAGTCACGTTATATTTTAAAATGTCAACATCAAATGCGCAATTTTCTCTAGCGAAGTTAGAACAGAAAAAGGAATTGCTCTTTTCCCGAGTTAACCGTATATATAATTTATCGAAAAATATTACATCTTTCGATTCGCGTGCTAACGAAGATTTCTTGACCGAGTCAGAAACTATTGATGACTTGCAAAATAGATTCGAATCCATTATCGACCAAATTAATGACATAAAATTAAATTCAAAACCTGATTCTAGCGCTGACTATTCAAGTTTGGAGTCTTTTGAAGATTTATATATTCGTGTAAAACGCGTCCGCAATAAGATATTGAATAGTTGCTCTACAGTATTATCGTTGCGATCTGACTGTAACGAGTCCGCTAAATATTCAATAAAACTACCGCCTATTGAATTACCTACTTTCGATGGAAAGATGGAGAATTGGCCTGTTTTTTACGAGTCTTTTAAAGCCAACATACATTGCAATGAGCAATTGTCAGACTCACAGAGGGTACAATACCTCATTGGTAAGTTGACGCACGACGCTTTAAAAATAACTGCCGGAATATTGCCGAACGGTGATACATATAATATTATTTGGAACAACTTGGTAAAAAAATATCAGGACAAACGTGCATTAGGTATCCATTATTTAAATAATATTTTAGATATGAAGGATTGTTCTTCTACTTCGATAAGTTTAGATTTGTTCATAGAAAATTTTACGTCATCCGTATCTGCACTTAAATTACTAGACATTCCGGATTTGACAGATTTTATTTTAATTCATTTTGCATTAAGAAAAATTGATTTTCAAACCGCTCAGTCGTTCGAAATGTCAGTACGTGATATTGAAATACCGACTACTGAACAACTAATTAATTTCGTTCGAGATCAAGTTAAGATCTTGGAACGATCAAGTACGGTTCACTCGCACTTTAGCAAGAAGAGTGCAGATAATGAAGTACCCGCTAAATTACGTGAACCGCGCCCACATAATAATTATACAAACTTCCTCGCGAGTGACAATGCGCTAATCTCGGGTACCGCTGCATCTACTTTAGCTCCCTCTTCCGGTTCTGCACCCGCTCCCGTTCCAGTTACCGCTCCCGTTCACACTTCAACTTTCGTTCTTGCTCGAGCTTCGGCTCCAGCTCCCGCTCCCCCTGTGGCTGCCACGCGTTTTCTTCAGTCGTACTGTACTTTTTGCAACAATAGCAACCACGTTCATCTTTACCGCTGCATGAAGTTTAAGAATTTGCCATCGTCTAAAGAGCGATTTGATTTTATTAAATGTAAACGCGCATGTGTAAATTGTTTAAGTACATTACACACCTTCTCAAAATGTAAATCGTCGTCTGTTTGCGAGATATGCAACAAACGACATCACACCCTTTTACATTTTGATAAAGACTTTTCTAGAAATATGCATTTATTATCATGTAAAAAACATAATCGCAATATATCTTCTGTACACTGCACTCCTTTACCGCCATCCGTTGTTCCGTCAACGCACCTTGCGTCTTCTTTTACCGCATTAGCCTTAAAAGGCTTAGTTCATAAATTTTTTGAACCAGAGAAGTTACCGCACACGCACCCGCAATTTTCTAAATACGCGGCCGCATTTTGCAACACGCCAATCTTACCTAATAGCGTTCCATGCTCGCATCGTAAGATTATTAAACTTAACACTAAAGGGAATTCGTCAAAACTTATCATGGGAAACCTCCAGTGAGTTTTCTATATTCAAAACCGCTTCAAGAAACCTAATACATAACAACACGTTTCTTTAATTTAGTCTTTTTCGATTGCTCTTATTATTTTGTCCACTAAACGATTATTTTTGAAACATTAAATATGTTTTGGGTAAATTTCTCCCGACTATATAATATTTTTCCGCTAGAGCAAGAGTTTCTTTGCTCGTCGTTTTATAATATTTTTATGTTTATATATTTTTAATCTTTTGAATAGCCGCTTATTAATTCTAGCCCCTTTAACGTGGTATCATAATATGAACCACACTTAGAAGTCATCACACTCGCACACTTTTTAATGTTACCGTCACCATAATTTTTACTTGGTGCTAATTTATTAGATATGCACATCAATTTTATACAACGCAAAAAAATTATACCTTTTAGATTTTCTGCAAAAGGTAACGCTTTAATTATTTGCATACACTAAAAATATATACAAATGGGCGAATCTAGATAAACCCATAGGAGTTTAAACTGTCGTACTCTTTGGACAGAAAAATTCTCCACCTTTAAGTTGACTGATTAGTATAATTATCGCTGTTTATACCGTTGCGGATCATACAGTTAGATTAGCGACGGTAAAAACGAAATTCGGTAGCTTTGAACGCTTTATCGTCAGAATATCTCCACTCCGCAATCGCTTATCATGTAACTTGGTTTTCATGTATATTTTCTTTTCCTTTTTCTCTTTTATTAATTTTCATCTCTTACCTTTATTATTCTTTTAAAAGTTCTTCGAACTTTTAACGCGGGGAGTATGGTTGGCCCCTTATAAATAAATTTAATAACTGCGCTCCAGATAATGAGATGTGTTTATGGCCTGGATCTCATTGATCAAGTACGGAGCATGCAGACGCCTTAGTTACGAACTTTTTAGATGTCATTGTGACAAATATAAGGAAAATAATTAAAATAAAAGAAAAAAGAACAAAATAAAATGTTGTCATTCTTCTTCCATATTTTTACACCGCAACATATATTACTCCGCAACGTTTTTACACCACATATATATATTGGGAACGCTTTGAGTTATTAAATGGTGTCCGCACGGGAAGAATCAAAATAACATATATTGACGCCGCCCGCTTGAGGAGATTGGAGAACAACTCGCAGTCATCGCATATTTCGCTTGGGACGCCGCTTCTCCGTACGAGGTGCTGAGTTGCAGGTCAGTCCACGCTGTTATTTGGGGTTCTTGCTATTTTATTTATTTATAGGCAAGGCCACTACCAACCGCTCCCACGCTTCCTATTCATTTTACCGCATATCCTGGTGGGGCCTATTTACACGGTCCCATCAGCTCCTTCAAGCGTAGTCAGTTCGAAACAAAAAAAAAAGAGAATAAAATATTGGTTAAAATTTATAAAAATGTTATTTAAATTGCACAGAATATAACTATTACACTCTTCACACGAACTTAATATAAATAAATAAAAAAATTGCCATCAACCATGGAAACGCACTACAATGGAATTTCAAAAACAGCCCGTCTCGCATTTGTCGAATCGTTCGAATAATGACGTCAAACTTCCAGAGTTTTCGACCCTCCTTAAATCATCATCATCATTACCCTTATTCCACTTAAGTAGGGTCAGCACAACATGTTTTCTTTTTCCACTCTCTCCTGTCAAATGTCATTTCAGTATTCACACCTTTTACGCACATATCGTTTTTCACGCAGTCCATCCATACCTTTTTCGGTCTTCCTCTACTCGTATATCCGTCCACAAACATACTCAACACTTTTCTAGTTACATGGTTTTCATCTCTCCTCATGACATGCCCATACCATGCTAACCTATTACTCCTCAACTTCTCTGTAACTGGTGCTATTTTCAAACTATGACCATGTTCAGAGGATGTTTTGGCAATGTGCAAATGAGCAAGCGTTATACAAGGACTATTAAGTGTGAAGACATTTCCATTCCTTAAAAGCTATTTTCTTTTCTTTCAAAGCCTTTTGTACCTCTTCATTCCACCACCAAGTGTCTTTATCTATCTTTTGTCTTCCTTTCGTTTCACCAAAAACATCTCTTGCCACATTCCTCATACATGTTGCCATTTCATTCCAACATTCATTAACTGTTTTCGTTTCCATCTTTTCCATTTCAATCATTTTATTGACAATTTTGGTCCTAAATTCTTTGGCATATTCATCATTCATCATTAGACACCATTTAATTCTGGGTGGAGGTTTGTAAATATTTCCGGCCAGTTTCAAATTTATTTTTAAATCTATTACTAGTAAACGATGTTGAGTAACTAATACTTCTCCAGGTAAAACCTTACAATCCTTCACTATTTTAATATTATTTCGTCGTAAGAGAAAATAATCTATTTGAGTAGTATGATTACCGCTACTGTAAGTGATTAGCTGCTGGTCTCTTTTCTGAAAAAAAGTATTAGCTATTGCAAAATCGAAAGCAACAGCAGCTTGAATGAGGTTTTCACCTTCTTTGTTTTTATTCCCAAAACCCCAGCCTCCATGCACTCTCTCATAGCCTCCATTTTCTCTACCTACATGCCCATTAAAATCACCTCCAATATAAATATCCTCATTCTGTGAAATATCCATTATCACCCTGTCAAAGTCTTCCCAAAACTTCTCTTTCACAGCCTCGGTACATCCAGCTTGCATCCTCGACCCTCCTTAAATAATAGGTTATATTCTAGACATCGGCGATTACGCCAGTATAAAGTATAAGTCTGATCTGACTGTAGTGTTATTGTGTGATAACTAGTACTTTTTGTTTTTTGTCTATATGAGTACAATTTCATTATTTTTGAGAGGGTGTGTTATATAAATTAGTTAATATGAGAATACAGAGGAAGCTGTGGGCGGCCGTTAGTCTTAAAGAGAAGAAGACTGAAGAGATTGATTGAGGACTAACCTCGAAAACGTAGCTAGTGAGCTGTGTGGAGGTGCGGATGTCGCTGCCGTACACCTCGAGCTCGTCCTTGTCGCTGATCTCTATCACGTTGGAGGCGATGCAGTCGCTCAGCGTGTCGAGCCGGCGTCGCTTACCACCCTCCGGCTGCTCACTCTGTTGCTCCCGCGACGCGTTCACTTCTGGAATATTCTGCAACTCTTAGGACCACTGTTCCGTACGTTTCTTATCTGTAATAATCTATATGTTAGCACAAATCTTTTTTAATATTACTTTATCGTTTGAAGAGAGTGTATCTGTCCACTAGTTTTCGTGTACGCAACTTTAAAGCTTTCGCAAGTGCTGCCCTCTAAGGCAACTGAGTTAGTTTTGAATCTAGCGACAAAAAAAAACCGCTCTGAGTGATTTGCGTCAGTAAACAATTGCAAAACCAGTACAGATATCTAACAAACCGTTAAAAGAAACCAAGTGTCAATGTAGACTTATATCCTATTATTTCAAAATCAGCGATCTAAGCCACGAACCAAGCCGGGGTACCCCGAAGAAGAGGATCTCCTAGTGCGGGTGAGTGGTGGATACAGTCCTTCTAAATTCATTTCCTATACAACCACTATACACCAAGCGTAATCACCACATAACGGTACACTTAAAACTTTCCGTACGACGCCCTCTTTGCCTGCCATGTCATGTTCAGGGTATTTGATATTTTGACAAAAAATACATGTATCTGTATACAATATTACATTACAACATCATACATAACATGACATGAGTAATTCTTTCGTTTTCAATAGTTATCTAATTGTGTACCACCGGTGGTACACATGCTATGGAACATGTTAAGTGGGATATCCAGTAATTTCTTTTAGCCTGTCATGTTCATCGACCAGAGAGGGTACATCCAACAACATCCAAAGGTCAGTAAGCTCGCAGGCCGGCATGATAACGTCGATTATCTAGGGATCATAGGTATGTCGCCGTTGTTTTAGGATGGCTCTATGCTTATCATCAGGCACAATATAGGCACTTTGTTAAAATGAAAAACGAATAAATGATTATTCGGCCCCAGTACCACCCGACACACAGAAACACCCACATCAAGTAACAGTGCTTGCATTGTTGAGTTTCCTTCGGTCAATAAGAGCGTCGGAGGCACGCCTCCTCTCCCCACTCCGTCCCAACCCCCCTTCAACTTGCGACTCCCTTGATGATGTTAGTGTCTATAGACGGCGGTGATCACTTAACATCAAATAACCCACTTGTTCGTTTGTCTCCTATGATATAACAAAAATCCGATTGCATAAAAGAAAGGTGAAATTTTTCAGCTCTATGTATACTGGAATGTTAGACGGAATGTGTACGGAATGCAAGGTGTGAGTGAAAGGGCTGTATGTAGGTTATGTTCTCAGAAGAAAGACCTTTAAGATTGAACTAATGGAAAAATGATATGTGAATACACTTTAAAATATTAAAATAAAACAAATAAAATATGAAAACACTTAAAAAATATTAATTGCATCCTACATATATCTATATATTTCCATATGAATGTTATTCTTTTTATCCAAATATTATACAGCTTTTAAACATCTAAATAGATTTTAACATGTGAATTATGAGGTGTGACGATAAATCTGACACTATTGTCTATTAATATATCGATATATTGAAAAGAAACAAAGTGTGAGGTGTATAAGTAATAAAGATTTTCTTATTCTCTCTCGATGTCATCTCACTCGCGCCCTCTTTTTTTAACCGACTTCAAAAAAAGGAGGAGGTTATCAATTCGTCTGTATTTTTTTTTTTATGTTTGTTACCTCATAACTTTGGACTGGGTGAACCGATTTTGATTATTCTTTTTTTATTTGAAAGCTGGTACTTCCAGTGTGGTCCCATTTCAATTTGGTACAGTTCCGACAACGGCATCCAGTGCAAAACCGTATAAGTTTTAAATTTGCATTAAGTATGTACACGACAAATAGACGAATAACTCAATATTACGCTAACCGATTTCGATGATTCATTTTTTATTGAAAAGGATGTACTTCAAGGGTAGTTTGATGAGAGTTTGGTTAGGTTCTGATTATGGGATCCGTGACAAAGTAAGAAAACTTTCAAGAAACGAGCCTACTCCTTTCTTAAGGGCCGGCAACGCATCTGTGTTTCCTCTCGTGTCGCAATTGTCCATGGGCGGCCGTGATCACTTACCATCAGGTGACCCGTATGTTCGTTTGCCACCAATATTATAAAAAAAACTCTTCAATTCTTAGGAGCCTATTGTGCTTATGTTCGTTGCTGTGTTGCAACATGACGCAAGCATTGTAATTACATTACTTAAGGTGTATAATGTGTGAAGCGATGGTAGCCGAGTTGGTGGTAGAAACTATCGCGGATTACTGAAAAGGTTGCGTTCGTACCAAACGTTACTTATTGTACAACCAATTGAAACCATATCGCATACCATACCGATAGATACCATACCGCAAAAATGCGCATATTTTAATATACTTAAGGCGGAACGGAGTTCGCGGGCACTGCTAGTAAAATATATTTATGTACACTAAAAATGGAAAAATAAAGTAAATTTTCAAAAAAAAGTATTAACCGACTTCAATATCAATCAAAAACCCATAAGGCACTAAAAAGCGGAAAATAAATAGTTTATCAAATTAAATAAAACATATGAATATGTGTGCTACCTAGAGATGTACTGGAAGTCGGTACCAACCAAAATTTTTGTATTACAGAGACGCGAGAGTGGACTTAAACTTTGTACCTATGTAGATGATATGATTTTCGGTTTGGTTGGCACCGACTTCCAATACATCTCTAGGTAGCACACATATTCATATGTTTTATTTAATTTGATAAACTATTTATTTTCCGCTTTTTAGTGCCTTATGGGTTTTTGATTGATATTGAAGTCGGTTAATACTTTTTTTTGAAAATTTACTTTATTAAAGTCGCGAATGGGGAAACCACTTCAGGCTGGCACCTCTGGTGGTGGTCTGCTACTATCGTAACGACGATAGTGTCTTTTTATTTGAGTTTTATCTCTTGGTTATTCTTTGGTCTCGTCTTTGACAAGATGTCTGGCTTGCGGGTGCATCCTTATCCTCTTGGTAAGAGGGGATCGGGTGCTCTTTTTCTTGTTTTTCCTTACATCCGGTGGCCTCGCGTGTAGCGGTGCGGATGCGTCGGACTTCGCGCAACTCCGAAACATCGCACCGCTACACGCGAGGCCACCGGATGTAAGGAAAAACAAGAAAAAGAGCACCCGATCCCCTCTTACCAAGAGGATAAGGATGCACCCGCAAGCCAGACATCTTGTCAAAGACGAGACCAAAGAATAACCAAGAGATAAGTGTCATGTTTTGTTGACTGTTCAATTTGTCCTTGGTGTCCTTGGATAAACAGCCATACTACACCGGGGCTGCGTAGGTTAGTTGCGATCTGATGTACATTTTGTACAACCCGATTTTAATCCGCATTGGACCGAGCATCCTGCGGGCGTTCTTCGTACGCGTAATTACTCCTGTGGCATGGTGTTTGAAGTTAAGTTTATTGTCGATGTTTACGCCGAGGTATTTCACCACCTCGACCCATGGTATTCCTTGTCCTCTCAGTTTCAATAATGGTGGCTGCTTAATTGATTTTCTGAGTGTAATTGCCTGCGTTTTTTGTACATTGGCTGTACGCCGCCTATACCAACGACATCCCGTGCATCGCCCCTGCAGAGCTTGCGCTGTTCGCCGATGACACGGCCTACCTAGCAACATCAATGAACAAAAAGAGGGCGGCAGCGTTATTGCAGCCGACCCTAGACGAGTTGCCTGATTGGCTCGACAGATGGCGTCTCGCAGCCAATGTACAAAAAACGCAGGCAATTACACTCAGAAAATCAATTAAGCAGCCACCATTATTGAAACTGAGAGGACAAGGAATACCATGGGTCGAGGTGGTGAAATACCTCGGCGTAAACATCGACAATAAACTTAACTTCAAACACCATGCCACAGGAGTAATTACGCGTACGAAGAACGCCCGCAGGATGCTCGGTCCAATGCGGATTAAAATCGGGTTGTACAAAATGTACATCAGATCGCAACTAACCTACGCAGCCCCGGTGTAGTATGGCTGTTTATCCAAGGACACCAAGGACAAATTGAACAGTCAACAAAACATGACACTCAGGACCATCACAGCGACCCCCCGCTACGTTAGTAATAAAACGATAGCGAGGGATCTTAACATAGAAAGCCTGGAGGCGTTCATTAGCCGCCTCGCGGCGAATATGTTCGCACGTGCGGATGCGTCGGACTTCGCGCAACTCCGAAACATCGCACCGCTACACGCGAGGCCACCGGATGTAAGGAAAAACAAGAAAAAGAGCACCCGATCCCCTCTTACCAAGAGGATAAGGATGCACCCGCAAGCCAGACATCTTGTCAAAGACGAGACCAAAGAATAACCAAGAGATAAAACTCAAATAAAAAGACACTATCGTCGTTACGATAGTAGCAGACCACCACCAGAGGTGCCAGCCTGAAGTGGTTTCCCCATTCGCGACTTTAATAAAGTAAATTTTCAAAAAAAAGTATTAACCGACTTCAATATCAATCAAAAACCCATAAGGCACTAAAAAGCTGAGTCGGCCGAATGTTTCCCCAGGGCCGTCTGTATTTCTTCAATCATTTTATTTAGTTGGTTTTTCACCAGAGGGCAGCGAGTTCTCTGCCAAAACTTTCGTAGCGCCCTCTTTTCTTTGATCATATCCTGTAGTTTCCTCGGGAGTGGTTCTAATCTTCTTGTGGTACTGATCGTATGTGAGGTTTTGTCGATCGCTCTGCTGATGCTCGCTGTAATTTCCTTTGTTAGCCACGATACGTCGTCATTCGTCGTCATGGCCCTAGAGGGCGTTGTGCGCTCTAGTTCTTCCGAGAACATTTTCCAGTCGGTGACTTGACGCCTCCTCGGGAATTGTATTCTCGTAGTCGGTCCGGTGAATTCAAGCAGAACCGGCCGATGGTCCGAAGGAAGATCTGTGAGTACGGTCTGGAGCGGTGGGGTGTTTATGCCTTTATATATTACTAGGTCAAGGACGTCTTGGTAGCGGCATTGATAATGAGTCGGCTCGCTTGGTCCTATCACTTCGTAATCTTGTTCCACGGAATTTGTATATATAATATTTCCTACAGGCGTCGTTCTAGTGCTATTCCAGCTAGTGTGCTTAGCATTAAAATCGCCCGTTATAACTGTAGGTGTAGGTGGCGCTAGTAGTTTCCGAATTTCATCTGTGAGTTTGTTTGTGGCTTGATTTGGGGGTCTGTACGCAGCATACATCCTCATATGATGACCGGCGTAGTTCACCAGGATGCCCAGCGCGTAGAGAGACAGGAACTCCACGTGTGGGATAGCCTGGTGAACTATATTTTTCTTCACCAGGACCGCCAGTCCCCGTCCACGTTTTGTTCTTTAAGAAAATTTCGGACTAGCTTCCCCTTTTTACTCAGTGATTGAGCATTCCAGTGTACAACTCTTAAGGGCTTGCTATCCATTGAATTGGAGAAGTTTTTCGAGGCCAGTCGTAGCAGCTTTCTGTCCCTGTTCACCTTCGCGGACAGCAAGCAAGATATCTTTCAATGCGTCCATAGTGTGTGTGATGACATCTAGCGTCACCGGTTGGTACTCCGGGCGCATAGTACAAGTGGCGCCATCTTTTTTTGATTTCGTTTGCTTTTTGTTTCGGCGTCTCTTATCTGTCGTAGTTTGATTTCTACGTGGATTTTCGTTCGCCGGCGCCATAAGTGACGTCGGTGCGGTTTCAGTGAACGTGTTTTGGTGTGCGATTTGGCGATCTTGAGGGCGAACTTGAATCTGGACCGTGTCTGCTTGCTTCTTTCTTGCCACGGTGCCGGCTCGCTTGTTGCGGGCCTCGGCTTTGTATACCGGGCATAGCGTGAAGTTGGCAGGATGGGGGCCTCCACAGTTAGCGCAGGTCGGCGCTTGATCTGTTGGGCGGTCGCAGTCTCGTGCAAAGTGCGGCCCGCCGCAGCGGACGCATGCTTGGTCGCGATGACATTGATGTGAGCTGTGTCTGAACTGTTGACAGCGGTGGCAATGAGCGGGGCCAGTCTTCCCACGCCATGCCTCCACTTTTAATCCGTTGATTAACATCAGTTCTGTCACGTTGTAGATGGCCGGAATTGTTGTGTCGTCTTTTTTAAGGGCGACATAGAAAACGCTACCCGGGCGTCCTCCCCGCGCCCGGATATTCTTCGCGAGTTCTGGCGTGAACCCTTTTTTCCGCAGGGCGTCTTTGACGTCATCCGGCTCCGTGTCTGACGGTAGTCCTCTGATCGCTACCTTCAGTAGCAGTTCTTCGGGTGGAGAGTAGGAGTACCATCGGATATTGTCTGTCTTCTCTAGCTCTGTTAGGTATCGCTGTATAATGCGGTACTCTGCGCCGTCTTCAGGTAAAAATCTCACCCCATGTCCAAAGGGGCGGGCATTTGTATTTCTTCCTATCTTCTCTGATAGCGTCTTCAAATGTGAATGCCATTGTGGTAGGCGTTCAACAACAATCGGGGGATATTTGCTTGATTTTTTAGTTGAGTCTTCTGCATGTTTAGTGGTTGCGTCTTTTTCGGCGGCGGTTGAGCCTCCAGCTCTCGTCTGATTGGTGGAGGACTGCGCATGCGCCGATTTTGTGGTGGTGCTAATTTTTTCCGCTGTTGTCGCTACTGTCGCGTAGGTCACGGTTAGAGCCGCATCTCGCACTTGGTTGGCGGAGCGTTGCGCATGCGCCAAATAAGTGCGGATTTTTTCCGATCTTGACGCTACTGTCGCCATGGTCACGGTCGCAGCTGGAATTTCTTTTGTTCTATTAATAGCTCCCGGATGAGAGCGATTAATGTTTGAAGAAACGTTTTCGGTGTTCATTGTATCGGTGTATAATTCGGAGACGTGCGTTTCCGGGCTTGTCTGTGTTAACTTGCGCCTCTTTTGTCGTTTTTGTAACGATATTTCGTCTGTCGGCGAGTTATTGGTGCTGTATGCGCCTAGTGGTGATGCGGATTTAGAGCGGAACCTCGGGCGCGGCTCGTGCACCGATCCGTCCTCCTCTAATTCTTGTCGTGTCCTCCTGTTGGCTCTACCGAGGGGGCTCAGCTTCTTGGCCATTTTCCTGGGTATTACAGGTGGGGCTACTACGCCTTTGGCGGCTAGCTCTAGGGCAGCTACGTCTTCGTTGGTGGGTGTGATTCCGTCGGCTTCAGCTTCACGGACGCGCAGGCACAGCGCCATCCATCGCAGCATATGCGTCGACAGGATTTCTGTCCCAATAAGCTGGGCCAGTGAAATGAGGTCCTTCTCGTACTCGATCATCGTGTAATCCGGTGTCTGTCTCCCCTCAGGTGCGTAGGCGTCAGTAGGTGACGCGGTTTGCACTTGGGCAGCTGACTGGTCGTCCTGTGATGATCCAGGAGGCAATCTCAACCTCGTTGTCGGGGTCCGGGCTTCATTGCTAGGGGTCGTTATTCGGGCGGCTTCGGTGTCCATATTGCGTGCAGGGGTCGTCGGGTGGCCCTGAAAAGGGCCTTTGTAGGGGTGTCTTGAAGATGACGCCGTCGTGCAGGCTCTGGGGAAGTCACATTCCTTGCGGAACGCGACCTCAACTCGGAAACTTGCGTTGCGATAGCGGTCTTGAATACTCTCGGATCCAAGAACTGTTATCGCGTGTTGGTAGCCTCGTACACTTGTGGGCGGCGTGGAAGATTTTCTTATTCGTGAATTTAAAACACACTATACCAGATAGAAAATAATTTCGACACCGCGATGCAGACTTTGAACAGCGACATCTAGTGTCACAAAGCCGAAGTATTATAATTCCATCTTGTAAGAAATAAATTGACTCTAGCAATGAACATATGGAGACGTTAAACTTAGCCCGACAGCCATACTGGCTTAACAAATGAAGTTGTCAAACAATAGCTTCGAGAACCTTAAAGAAGAGTGGACAATTAAGAATATTAATTAAATATGCTCACCAGCTTCAGAGAGTGTCAGGTCTACAGTCGCTTCCAGAGGTTTGTCGACGGAGAACAACATGCGATTCTCCCTCTCCGTAACACGGAGGAGAAGAGAGTTCCCGAGCCGAGACCCGAGGAAGAGGAAGTCTTCTTCTATCACACACATCTATAGATAAACGATTCCTTGAAGTCAAAACTTCTTTAAGCGTCTTGATCGGTATTTTTAGCACAGCACAAAAACTCATGATTTCGCTTCAGCGACATGCTAGTGAGCGTAACCGACCGTAATGCGCTTGCGTCAGATTAGCGACTCTTAGTATAGTATAGCATCCTGTGTTCATGTTATATTGATATTTTGCAGCTAATCATATGTTTCATTGATTAATACACTTTATAAAAATGTTATATAGGTTATATATAAAACCAGGCTAATGTTAATAATTCCAATATACAATTTCAGTAATTCAGACTATAATTAATTTCATTATTCAAATGAGAACAGTTCTTTTATTGTCAATTTTAAAATTAAAAAAAAAAAAATCTAGTCTTCACTGGTTAGATAATGATTGTAACTACCACACACATATCATAACATTCATCATAAGAGCATATACCAATATTTACAGAAGACGTTCAGTGTTTTGAATACAATTAAACCCTAATAATTATAACAGTTATATTTGATAATTATTATGTGATAATTTTAAAATGAACATTTCAAATTATTCAACAAAATAATTTTAGCGGAAATTATGAATTCATTTTTAAGTAGTAATTATTTATTACTAGTAGACTCGTCCAACTTTGTCTGCACCAAATCGGTTATTAAGTGTGTGGGGTGTGGGTGTGCGGGTGTGTGCGGGTGTGTGGCGGCGGTACTCACGCAGGCGGTGAGCACGGAGGCGGCGGCGCGGTCCAGGTGGAAGCTGCGCACGGTGCGGAGCGAGTCCGAGAGCAGCGTCACCACGTACAGCTGCCCCCCGCGCAGCGACACCGCCAGCCGCGCCTCCGCCAGCGGCACCGCGCACGCGCCGTCCAGCGTTATGCACACGCCCTCCTGTATCCCTACGCAACAATCGCACAATTCGATACGAAAAAAAACCGTTTTAACAAATGTACCGGTTTTCCCAAAAACCGACCTCAAAGAAAAACCGGTCTAAAAAAATGAAATACCGATTCGAAACATTTGATTGATCTGCGATAATCACCTATTAGAATCTTAAATACATGTAAAATGTTTTTTTTTAATACTAGAAAAACTAAGTCAATACCACATATAGAATAATTATGAAAACCGGTTTTCTTAAGTGTATGTGTGGTCGTCTTGCATGACCAGTGATCTTTGTAATTATTAATCACCATTCATAAATTTTAACTAGTCGTGATATATAACCAGTGACATCACGTGACAAAAACAAATGACTCAAATATCATTCGAGTCACATTAAAGTATATTTCTGTTTTATGTATATTGTATGTTTCTTACAACTTATATTTATGTTTAACTTTTTCCTTATGTTTATGTATGTTGCTGTATATTTTTATATTTAAGTATATTTCTGTACCTACAATAGTCTCTGAGATGCCATAAAGGTTAAATGTTATTAATAAATCACCGCTATTGCACGTGACTAAAAAAGTATTCAAGAATTATTCCAGTTATATTAAAGTAAATCTAATCTATGTCTACACAAGATGCTAAGATATGTCACCAAAACATAGTGTTAGGGCTTTTTCTAAGTCCGGCTGGCTAGCTACCACCCTCAAGTTGAGAATCTGTCGCCAAGCACCTGTTCGTGTGTTCCTGCTAATGCAGTCGAGGACCTATCCCCTCTAGGTTTTGCATGTTTTTACTATCTTAGGCGACATCGTCATTTAAAATCAAGTGGGATCGTGAGCAGACACTAAAACCTATAAAATATAAAAAATACTGGGATATCACATGACTAAAAAAATTACAAAAACGATGTTTTAGTCATATTAAAGTATCTATAATCAACATGCTTACAAAAACCCTGAAGTTCAACAACAGTCGAATGTATAGAACTCAATGGCAGCGAGAACGCAACGGCGCCACCACCAGTTATATAGTGAAATCACGTGACTAAAAAAGTAACGAAAACGATGGTTTACTTACATTAAAGTATCTTCAATGTACATGATTATACCAAACCTTGAGGTCCGACAGCAGTCAAATGACAACAATATGTCACCAGTGATATAACCATAATAACCAAAAGTATAATCTAGTTATATTACAGTATCTTTTTATCTACGTGCTTATACTAGACCCTGAAATGAGATAGCTAACTTAAACTTAATATAAAAGAACTTACTTAGCGGAAAGTTAGTAGTGTGCGTTGCGATACTGTTCAGTGAGACACCGTAAGGCGGCACCGACTGGTTCAAATATATGAGAGAGTTCACAGCCAGGATAAGACATCCACCTGAATATGGAAACATAGATGGCTCAATGATATTTAAAATCAGAATCAAAGATACTTTATTCAATTCAGACCCTGTGAAGGCGCTCATGAACGTCATAGTTACCAGCGGTCAGGACAAACAATACATTCATTGAGAAAAACCGGCAAGAAACTCTAACGGGTTTTATCTTATAATGATACATATTTTTACAAACAGAAATAGTTACATTCGTTTTTGATGGATGCACAGAGATTAGCATCATTTCCAAACGTCTCTATCGTTCACGTATTGATCCACCCTATAATAATGCCTTTAGAAATTAAAACCCACTGGACATGGTGTTAGAACTTACTATCCGTTAAATCAGTAATGTGCCTTGGGACTTTGTTATAAAACCTAACACTATTACCTAAAAAAATGTATTTGGTCTTAGCGAGCCTGAAACATGGAATAACTAACCTATTTGTTATTGTTTATAGTACTTAAATTACGTTGGTATTTTACTAATTCCACCTTATCAATGTTTTTATGCATTAGATTATCAAGAATGTATGGGGTTGAGTTAAAGATACCGAATTCCTGAAATGTAGTCTTCAATGATTTTGATTGCATTTTGATGAATGATTTTGATTTACTAGTTCGAGTTTAGTTTTAGCACTTTAGATTTATACCTGTAACGTTTTACTGTCTGATATAGTTTATGGATGGCCTTCAATACAGTACATTATTATTTGTACTATTGACCATCTATAGTGGGAAATACTAGTTAAGCTCCGAATATTGGAGATGACTTACCCAATGGCTTGGATATAGGCACAGCTTGCAGGCAGTCAAAAGGCAGACCGCCTGTTGACCAGATCACTGGATGAACTCGTGCGGACATGTTGAGGCTCACTCCAGCCATTGCGCACGTGTCGTTTCTTACTGCTGTCCGTCTGTTCACATTCATAATCTTTTATTTAAATTTTGGCAATCAAACCTCCAGATTATTACTGCCATTGTCGAGTTGGTAATAATATTACGAGTGTCTTGCCATCATTTCAATGTTTTAAAAAGATGGTGGCCGTCAAAAATACGCTATTTAGCCAAGTTTTAATAAGGTGCTGTTGAAGCGCATATGACTTATTTACAGCTTATTACTTATAATATCATTGATAAAAAGTCGCTAAATGGCAATTTAAGATACCGCCAAAGAAATGCACATTCATAATAACATACAGTCAAAACCGTTTACTGCGACATCATTTAGAACAACATTCCGGTTATAATAACCTAAAACAAAGGTCCCGGCTGAAAGCTATATGACCGCCTTATTAATTTTTTTTGCTAATATTTATACTATATTAACGACATATCTCATAAAAGGACCACATTTAACTAATATTTCGGAGAATTAGATCTGTTAGAACGACCGGTTAAGCTGTATTGTAAACAATTTGAATAGGTATCCATATTTGTCTTCAATGGCTATTAAAATCAGGAAAGAAAACAATAGGATTTAGTATAGTGTAGGGTCTTTTCTAATTCTTAGAAACAAAACATGTGCATGCAGTAGAGTCAAAGCCCGCTTCTTCATATCTCTTCAGTTAGTTTGTTATTTATCTATACACAAGACGCACCAAATTTGACGATACGTTAATTAATATCCAACGTGAATTACAAAATATCTATGCACAACAGAGGTGTTCCAAACAGATCAAAATTACAGATTTTATGCTCACAGAAAAATAATATGCATTGTACTTATGTGTAATAAACAAAATGTACATAGTTGAATAAATATATTATTCCAATAATTCCCTATCGATTTGTTTGTACTTGCACGATACACATTAAACATCACCAGTTGTTACGACTGAATATGAGCAGTCCCTTCGATGTTGTTTTAACAGATTTTTACTGTATTTCATTTGTGATTTAAGAGACAATTAGCTTTCGGCCACTGCTTTGCTCGAGTTAATATAAATTACACTTTTCCCTCCAGAACAGTCGTTTTTTTTCTGGATGCAAGGTACCCTATTAATTTACCTATGGGCTTAAGAATATTTATACCTACCGGCTGGTAAATATGGGTATTAACTGATGACTTAGTGATAAGATCTCTGGACATTGTGTCGGTGTCCTAACGAATCCTACAGTTAGCTACAGCTTTCGGTAAAGGAAAATGTCTGGATGAAGCTATGAGATAGCGGTAAGTTTTTCTCTAAATGAACATCGAACTATCCACCACCCTCAGGATGTACTGTCTAGTTTTTTCTTGGATATAATCACTTTAATACCAATGAGTACAAAATAAAATTCTCCTAACACAAACAGTATCGCAATAACCTACGGATTTATGATTATATTAACACATTCTGTGCAAAGCCATTTTTAACATGTTCTTCTGGCCAACTGATATTTTAACAAAAAATATATGTAGTATCATACAATATTTTATTACAACATCATACATCACATGACGGAAGTAATTCTTTCGTATTCTGCAGTTATCAAATCATGTACCACCAGTGGTACATGTGGGCTAAAGATCAAGTGTAATGCGTACCACTGGTGGTACATGAAGGCTAAAGATCAAGTGTAACGCGTACCACTGGTGGTACATGTGGGCTAAAAATCAAGTGTAACGCGTACCACTGGTGGTACATGTGGGCTAAAAATCAAGTGTAACGCGTACCACTGGTGGTACATGTGGGCTAAAAATCAAGTGTAACGCGTACCACTGGTGGTACATGTGGGCTAAAGATCAAGTGTAACACGTACCACCGATGGTACACGTGGCAATGAACGTGTTAGAAGAATAAATAGTTTTTTAAAAAGTGACCAACATTAATGTCTCACCCAGGAAATGTTCTGACAGGTTCGTAGAGCAGAAGTAGTGTCGGTTCATAATAACCGTGTAGAAACTGTATGTCGAGTATATTATCTATTTTCTCATCCAAGTCTTTCAAGACAATCACATAAGAGGCTAAAGTCGGAGCTCGAGTGATCGTTTGATTAGGTTGCTGAAAATAATATAAAAATATATCAGTTTTTACAACTATTCTTCATAATACAATTGGTTGAATTAGACACTCGTGCCCAAGCGTACAGTCGACCGACAAAGAGATACCGAGAGAGAGAATGTCAAATACATAGGAATGACGCTCTTTGCTTACGTGACGATTTCTACGAGTCAACTCCTACCATAGGCAGCCTTAAAGAACTTTATTCCAATAAAAATCATGAATTCAGAAAGTAAATATGAATCTTACAATTTTTTTACTGTCAATAACTGGTTTGGCTTCCAAAGGATCCCCTTCCTCAGAAGTAATGTCTTTTCTGAATGGTAACACAGCCAGCTTCTTCCCATACAGCAGCATCACAGCGCAACGGCACTCGGGATCCACTCGTATCCAGGGTATGTGAGGATGTGTGGTCCAACCTCCCTGTAATAGATACTCTTAATTTGAAAATGTTATTAACTACTTTTACCATCTTCAAGTAGAGCTATAATATTTTAAGAAACTATGACTTTCATAAGCAACCAATGTTTGGTGATATATATTGACTTACTGTGAAGTGGGAAGAAAGCAATGTAGTGCTTATGTTTTTCCTCTGCCAATACTATCTATTGGCAAGACAATAAACAACACAGACAAAGTCACAGATATCAGAAAGTCTAAACATATAATGAGACTTAAAGTCTAATGTGTCTGTACTTTTTAGATTTTTGTAAAAATCAAGTGTCTAGGAATAAAATACATTTCAATCAATTTTAAAAATGTTTGTCTGTTTGTTTGGACACGTATCACTGCTAAAATATTGCCTTAATTATGAAACTTTTTCTTCAAGAAAATCATAATGCATATGTCGAGTAACATTTAAATTTTGTTTCATTACAATATATTTGAGCTATCAAAAGTTATTGTAATTTTAATGACAACGTGACTAAGTATGAGAGAAAAGTAGATAAGTAAATGAACTTAATACATTCAGACGACTTCGTTAATCACTGTTTTTTTATGTACAGATCCACGCGGACGAATTCGCGGGCACACCTAGTTTATAGTATACTTTCAAACATACCTTCATATCGTCTTCTTCAAAATAATGCATACTGAGCGTTATAAGGTTGTTCGTTTGTGGATCATACTGTAGTACTGACAGTTTCGCTTCCCTGAAGGAAACTAACAACAGATCTCTTCCAGCACTCTGACACCTTACTGATGCCATTGACATGATATTTCCCCATAGTGTGTATGTTGCTAGACATTCAAGCTTCATCTTTGGGGGGACAGGTTGCCCGGCTGAAAGTTGTCAAATGGCTTACTGTATTATGTATCAAAACTTGCTCCTCATTTGAAAAATCTGCTTTGAGTAACATATGATATGGTATGGTAGTAGAATAACTGAATTACATTGGATTTTAAGAAGAATGCGTACAAATATAATAGAAAATAGATATCCCTCGTTTTTTGAACTCAATTAATCTGACTATGAAAATGACCACACCAACAAGGAAATGCAAAAACTAAATAATATTCCAGGGTTTTATGAAGACTTTCCCCAAATAGAGATGTTGTTGAGATTCAACTGGACACTGGATTACTCTACTAAATTTTAGTCATAATTTATTTTTCTAATGCGGAGCCAAAAGTGAGTAAAATGAAAAGCAAATAATGTCAGCAAAGCAGTTATGAAAGTATTATAAAATTAACTATTCATATAAATTGCACTCAAAGCCAGCATGGATGTGTTAACAATTTATTAATGCTAATTTATTAGATATGTTTGTCTTCTAATTAAAAATGGTAACATTCGATCTAGAAAATAGTATGGTTATAAGTAGTTGTCAACCTTCTTCGGTCAAAACGGCAGCTATGAATTATGCAGTTTATTTGCTCCTCTTTTGTTTTTTATAACAGTAGCGGTCACTGCGGACATTGTCCTGACTTGATAATTTAAAAAAACTAAAATTCAACCGCAGTGCCACCCACCGGGTCCTATTATGAATCGAAACCATTCTTGATTCCACTCGCACACGCACACAAAATTTCATCAAAATTCAAACAAACAAACAAAATCAACAAATTCAAATTCAAAAAATCAAACAAACATACAGAAGAAATTTATATATAAAGATATGTATATCTAACTTTAAACTTTATTGTACCCCAATTACATATATATATATATATATACATTCTAATTAGGTGAAGTACTTGTAGCAGCATATTATTGGATCTTATTTCATATATATTTACACTTATGTAAATAAATAGAGTGTTATTACAAATATGATCACTGAGATTTTAATATAGTATATCTTATTTGGCAACTGTAGTACTGATTTATTAGAAAACTAGCTTTTGGTCGCTGCTTCCCTTCGGTTAATGTAGATTTAACCTATATCTCAGGAACAGTCCATTTTTCTTAACTGAAAAGAACCCTGCATCCATTTCTGTACTCCTCACAATTGCACCTAAAATTTCAAGTTGACCAGAGGAGTAGTTAAGACATGAAGGTGTAACAAATAACTCACATTCAGATTTATAACTTTAGTAATAATTAATTCTACCTATTCTATTTATAAAATATTAGACATTCCAAAGACAAAACAATAATAACTTAATAATAGGGTAAGTGTAAGTTACAATAAGCCTTGAAGCCCATTCAAACACATGATAAAAGACTATACTGACTAAGAAGCCATTGACAGTTTTTGCATGTTATAATATACCTTGTTAAAAAAACAAAGATATAATTCCATCAAGACAGTGTAACATATACTATATACAGTCTGACTGATTTTGTAGGTTGTAGAGCCACGCTGAAGCTAATACTGGTTTCAGCATGAATGGGTCGGCTCGACAGGGGTAGTACCACCCTGTCACAGAAAATCGATATAAAGTAACAGTGCTTGCATCGTTGCGTTTCGTTCGGTCAGTGAGAGAGCCGGAGACCCATCTACCCTCCCCTTTCTTCATCCCTTCCTCTCCCCCACCCCATCGAAGGCTGGCAATGCACTTGTTGCAACTGTCCTCATGTTGCAAGTGTCTATGGACGGTGGTGATACTTAACATCAGATGACCCATCTGTTTGTTTTCCTCCTATGATATTAAAAAAATATATATTAACTGGTCACTGTAAAATCGTATAGGTTTAGTGATCTCACTGGTCAAATATCAATCTAATGACCGCAGATTCGAGCCCCGGCATGTATCAACAACATTTTCAGAATTCAAGTACTTTACAGATTTAAATTGGTAACACTGTCATCTGACGATCAAGGAATACATCATGAGGAAACCTGAACTCGAGAAATGTTTTTGTAGTGCTACAGTGTGTGGGAATATATGATATTGGATTTCTCAGAGTTTGAAATCGCCAACACTTTGTGGTATGGTGTGGTGATTATTGTCATACCTTCCTACGGGAAGAAGCTTATGATTTTGCAGTATGTCTCTTTTTTTATGTTATAGGTGGCAAAAGATCAGATGGGTCACCTTAAATTAAGTGATCACCACCGTCCATGGACACTAGCAACACCAGAGGAGTCGCAATTGCGTTGCCACCCTTTGGGGGGAAGGATTAGGGGAGGGACAGGAGAGAGGAAAGGAGAGCGGAGGGAGAGGAGAGAGGAGAGGGGGTGGGTATCCGCTGCTCTCACTGACTAAACGAAACGCAACGATGCAAGTACTGTTACTTCACGTCGGTTTTCTGTGAGAGGGTGATACTACCCCGGACGAGCCAACCCATTCATGCTGAAACCAGTAAGTTTCAGCGTGGCTCTACAACCATTAACCTCTTACAGGCTGATGATGATGTAGTATTCACAGAAAAGATTATAGTTCTGTCCATAGACAAACAGCGATGTATTACTATTTCTATGGACTATATGAGGGTAGTTGTTAGTCATACAAATATTTTACATTATACCCAGACACTTTTGAAGCCTTCTAAGATAGTTTTAAAAAATATTTCGATAATAACTTACCAGCATTAATCTCTTTTGTATTTCCTTCGGGCAATAGACGAAACACTTTGATAATATTGGCGCCAGCTGTAACTAGGCATACTTCCTCACTATTGAAGAAGCAACAGCTGACAGAATGTTCTATACCCGTGGCAGGGTGAGTTTGCCGACAAATCGAAAACATTTTCTCAAGTTTTAAAAAGTTTCAGATTATGTTTTTATAATTTGTAAAGGTAAAAAATTAAAATTATAAAGATTCAGTTATGTTATATGTCACACTACAGTCACATTTTAATAGGTTTCATAAGTTCAAATAATATGTTTTATATATTATACATAACCTACAAATATCTCGTAATTTGTTGTATTTACGAAACGAAAAGTGTTACCACCTCTATAAAATATTTACCTCTAAAGCTAAAATAATAAAAAATGTGTGTGTGTACTTATGTACACGCTTTAGAAGTTATACTTCTTAGGCGTAACAAGGTAAAAAATTATCTTTCGCCTTATTCTACGTTTGTAGAAAAAACGACATTAACAATAGAAAAAGTTGACTATAACTAGCTTCAGGGTGTCGGTTTTTCGTGACGAAGTGCGCGTGCATCGTAAAAATTTACTCTCATCATTTTTCTCTAACGCGCCAAAAGAAGAATAACTTCAAAAACCCATAATACAAGACGCAGGACACCAGTTTTATAAACAAAACCTTTGACTTTTCAGAGTACCGCTTATGTTTTTTGAGTAGATTATTACAGTATGTTTTATGGTTAACACTAACGCTAACACTAACACTAACGAAGGAGTTACGCTACATGTCATTACATTAGCTAGGTTAATAAATATATATGATTGACTAGGTAGGGTTCAACTTCAACTTCACCATTTAAATAATGGCGTCTCGTAGATACGAATTGCCAGTGTCAAATTAGTCATGGGAGAGTCACTTTATAGGTAGTATTAAATATTAATTGTATAATTTTGCTCTTCCAGATTAGGCTAGTGTAATATAACCAAGGACAAATACAGTAGATATCATGCTTAAATAACTAAATATAAATGTACATAATATTTAGTGTTAGTACTGTTAAAGTTTAATTTAGTTACTAGTTATAAAATTGGCCAGAGTATAGACAAACGGAGAAAACACATATAAAAGCAAAGATTTAAAATCAGAAGGACGGGTATACTCTCTGGCAAAATATCATACAAGGAATATACTACTAGATTAGGTCAATTGAAGAAGATGTGTTCTAGAGCGCCTTCGTCTAGCCCACATTCACATATTGAGTTGTCCCTGATTCTAAGCTTTGCAAGATGGACTGGAGAACACATGTGACCTATCCTAAGTCTACAGATAGTAGATGCAGCAAATATACAACAGTTACGATACTTATAGAACCATGGCTTAATCGGCATATTATTTTGAATCGAAGCATATGATTTGCCTTTAATTTCTTTCGATACATTCGAGTTTGAGGTCCGTTATGCGAACAGATCAGTTTTGGCTACAGAGCATAAACCCTGAACATAGGTTTTGTAGTGGTCAAAATATCCAGTCCGGATAGCTTCCTTAGCAAGAAGATCAATTTCAGCACTCGTGTATATAAATGAAACAGTTCCGACATACATATATAGTAACCCTTCAAAAAATGCAGCTTTTTATCCCATAAACTTGAGGGATAACTTTATGTTGAGAACCCTAAAGACTGTTAATTTTGACAATTAGCTACCTATAACATAGATAAGACACTATATACTGAGAACCTATAAGTTGCAAAGAATTTATAGTTGTTTAGAACTTCACGTTATTTCTACTTATAAATTCCTTGATAAGTTTTCACAATCGAGAGTAGATAGGGCAAGGAATTTATAAGTAGTTGTTTACTTATACCCTATATATATACCCTGTATAAGGATGCGATATCGTTCAAAAAAAACAACAAGGTTACAACACCAATTTTTGTCCTCTTTCGGGAAACTCGATGTTTATGAACGATATATTGTATGAATAAAAATTTAAATGAAACAAAGTTAAATATAATGAAAGTGTATATTTTAACCATAGAAAGATAACCTTACCACGGCATACGTTAAAGATAACCATACGCTTCAAAGGCGCACTCTTTTATAATAGGTGTTTTTAATTGATTAACTAAAAAATATTTATAGTTTATATTATTATATTAAAAGGTATATTTAAAACTCATCATCTTCTTACCCTTATCCCACCTAAGTAGGGTCGGCACAACATGTTTTCCTTTTCCACGCTCGCCTATCAGATGTCATCTCAGTCAACACACCTTTTGCACACATATCATTTTTCACACAATCCATCCATCCTTTTTTCGGTCTTCCTCTACTCTTATATCCATCGACCGTCATACTCAAAGCTTTTCTAGTTACATGGTCTTCATCTCTCCTCATAACATGCCCATACCATGCTAACCTATTACTCCTTAACTTATCTGTTACTGGTGCTATTTTCAAACTTCCTCTGATATATTCATTCCTAATCTTATCCATTCTAGTTACACCACACATCCACCTTAACATTCGCATCTCTGCCACATGTAGTTTTCTCTCATCCGTCTCTCTAGTCGCCCAGCACTCAGATGCGTACAACATTACTGGTCTTATAATAGTTTTATACACCTTCCCTTTGAGTTTCAAGGGCATTCGTGGGTCACAAGCTACACCAGACACCTTTCGCCATTTCATCCACCCTGCATTTATCCTATTCCTCACGTCCTTGTCTATGCAACCATCGTTTTGGATCAGAGAACCGAGATACCGGAAATCAGAGCAGGTTGGTAAGGATATACCATTTAAAGCTATAGGAGAAAAGCTGGATGGACCACCGAAGTCGCAAAACAAATGTTCAGTTTTTAGTCTACTGATTTTCAAACCAACATTCTCCAGGTATATTTAAAACTATGAAAATAAAATACATTTCTACTTTAATCTGTTTATTTCAGATAATTTAATACCAAATAATTTAGACCTCTATGAAAAAATAACGAACATCAACATGCTTATGCTTCAGGAACAAAATCACTTATAATGATCTTGTGAAAATAAGAGGTTTTTGCTTATAAGATGTTTGACTATAATATAAGCAGTTTAAAAAATATCTGTTACAAATAATAATAATGTACTTATGGCAAACGTAATTTTTGCCGCCGCAAAAGGTTCACTTGTACTTAGTACAGGTTGACATCATTTTATTTTTAGACGTAAAGTACCATCTTCTTTTAACACAGGATGTGATAGTTCCTCTTCTTGTATTGGACGATCCTCGGATGTCTCGGAGTAGAAATCTCTAGTTTCTCTGTCATTCATGGCGTAACTAGTTGTGTACTGAGTTTATTCATATATTGTCTTCTATTCAAGGACTTGTCACGTTTTAACCATACGCCTCGCGAGCGCACAGATTCGTCATATAAATAAAACTATAGTACTTACAGCATGGAAACAGTCGTCCCAAGAAAAGGCAAACCGACGACCGAGTTGACTGTGAAGGACGTGGAAATACACTCATCTGATAAAAAAATACAGCAATATATTTCAGGCGCAGGCGCCTCTGTAGAATGATAACCTAAGTGTAGCTATATGAACTTGGCACCCCACTTTAAAAAAAAAAAATATGATGATACCATTCGATAGTGCTTCGATAGTCTTATTTCAAAACAAACCAAATATCTGTAAATGAAGTTCGTCGTGCAAACATATGAACTTGCAGGTAACAATTTGATTTTTTGCAAAAAAATCAGAAATAAAGAAAATATTGGAACTTGAAAATTCCCAAGAAAAATCTTGGATTTAAAATTTTTACAAATTTATTAGTGGGTGTCGTCGTGTAATCGTTTGTACATACAGAAAACACTTTCAGTTATAAGAAAATCTCAATAGGAAAGAAAATATCGACATTTAAAAAACTTCATACAAAGTGCTGAATTCTGTTTATTTTCAATAATCCGTAAACGTAAAAATCCGTAAAAATCCGTAAACGGATATCGTCGTGCAATCGTTTGTACCCGTAGAAAACACTTTACGCCATAACAATATCTCAGTAAGGAAGGAAATAACAGCACTTACAATATTTGTTTAAAAGTTTCTTGAAAATGTTCCACTTCTCTGTTTTTCAATTTATATTAATCTTTCAAACGGATAACGTCGTGCAATCGTTTGTACCCGTTAGTACCACTTTTGGTTTCATTTGTACCTGAAGGTGAAAAAAGTTATAGCATTTTCAAAATCTGATCCGCACCCCACTTTGAGATATCAAAATTCTGTTAACGGGGTTCGAATAAAAATTATTTCTAGACGTTTGTACCACTTTTATTTTTTCTTTTACTGCGAACCAGAAAAATTTACAGAAATTTCAAAATTAAAAAAATATAGCAATCTTATTTCAAAATAAAACAAAAATCTGTAAATGAAGTTCGTCGTGCAAACATATAAAGTTGCGGGTAACAATTTTGATTTCTGCAAAAATTATGAATTAAAGAAAATATTAGAAAATGAAAATTTCCAAGAAAAATCCTGGTCTTTCAAAATTTCGCAAACTGATTAATAGATATGTTCGTGCAATCTTTTGTACCCGTAGAAAACATTTTGAATCACAACGATATCTCAACAGGGAAGGAAATAACAGCACTTAATTTTTTTCTATAATAGTTTCGTGAAAAGTTCAAATTTTCTGTCTTTCACTTTACATTAATATTTAAAACATACATCGTTGTGCAATCGTTTGTACCCGTAGGAAACACTTTGAAGCATAAGAATATCAAAACTGTAAAATGTTTTTTACGAATTTATCGAAAAATTTCAAATTTTTATTTTTTTTAACTTACACTGATCTTTTAAATAGATATCGTCGTGCAAGCGTTCTTACCCGTAGGAAATACTTTAAATTACGAAAATATAAAAAAGTAGAAGCGTTTGAAAATTTACGTGCAAAAAGATGATCTTGGTTAATACCTAATAGTTTGAAGATCTATAAACGGATATCGTTAGACAATCGTTTGTACCCGTTTGAACAACACTTTGAACCGGAAAAATATCGCACCCTTGAATTTTGAAAATATCTCAATTATAAAAAAATATAAGTATTTAAAAATATTCGTTTCTGGTTTGTTTATACCCAACATTTTGCAAATTTATAAATGGAAATCGTTTTATAATAGTTTGTTTCCGTGGGAAACAGTTTGATTTATGAGAAACGAGATAAGCGCACTTAACATTTTCGTATAATTAATTGTATTTTCTGTTTTTATACTTTGCGAAAAACATTATTTTTCATATTCATTATGCACATACAATTATGTTCAATCGTTACACTAGAATGACTTGCCAAAACATTTGTTAAATTTTAACATCTCGGTTCAGTTGCAATCTCCGGTAGTATAATAAATGTGAGCTTTAGTGATTGAGAGGGGAGGTATTAATTCATAAAACGTCTGTAGTCTTAACAAAGGTTGAAGTCGATCGTCGAGGTTACGCTTAAAGTCATATCTTAAACACTTTCAAATACATTAAACGAATTTGTATAACACTTTTTTTGTATTGTTATATCATTTTCTCATATAAGGTAACATATCTCATTTTGAAAATTTAATTTATAGATAAATAATATGTTACTACCAGATGACTACTAATTTATTATAATACTAGCTGTCCCCGCAGTTCCGCACGCGTTTTTTTTATTGTATTAATGAAATACAAAATTGTGAGACCATGTACAATTATATAATTGCTGCTTAAATATAATTGTTACTACGCGACACGCACGCTACTTACAGTAATATTTAACGTATACATTAGATATATAAATACAAACATTATAACAAATTAACTGTATCATCAGCAACTGCCCACGCCCGCGTCACCACAGATCACGCCGCCGTGGTCTGGGGGTAAATTTCGCTCCCGCACACCAGACTAGGCTCCCCTCGGCAGCAGCTCAAGCCTAGGTCCGTTCCCTCGGCGTGGAGCCCTTGAGTACGCTGCTCGCGCGATACAGTGACACAAAATCTTACATCACTGCGACAACATTACACATATCACCTCCACACACGTGCACGCATACACGCTTACAAATGCAAGTGGAAGGGTTTTATTTTTTCCCTTATCAAACTGAAATAGCTTAGAATATTATCCGATACGAAATATATACAAAGGTTGTTGAGGTATGTATGCTTGGTACACATACATGTTTCAACAACTCATATATGTATGAATAGTCAGCTTAGCTTAGCTTACATAGGTCGCGAATTGCATGTATCAGGCAACAGCCAAAGCCGAGGTGTGCCGCGCACCCTTGAGCTAGTTGTCAAAATAAAATCGGCTGAGTGCCTTAAGCGCTCGCCTTAGTAGTCCGGTGAAGCTGTTAAGACCTTGCTTGGCCAAAAGCGTAGTCAGTTCGAAAAAAAAAAAAACATCAGCAACATATTTAGAACTTTAGCCCACCACATAACTACCTCAGTGCCCACTTACACAGTATGAGCAACTAATGAAACAATGACTTAAAGATATAGTATGCACATATTATCAATAAGTAATATATTTATGGTCTAATATCTTATTAGATAAACCCCTTCTATCTTCAAAATTACTATTAATAATTATAATGTTGAATTATAAACAATGACTCATTCATTTGACGTCTTGAAATTTTGCATAAATCAAGATATAAAACTATATCTGTCTAAGCAGTTTTTAATATTTGACAATTTAAATAGTGCTCATTGAACTCAATACAATATTCTTATATGTTACTATAGTTACTGATTTATGTAAACGAAAGCGCGATAAATAAAACAAAATGGCCGCCAAAATGACCAAAAAAAAAAAACAATATAATTTAGTATACATACACACACATCATCATCATCTTCTTACCCTTATCCCACCTAAGTAGGGTCGGCACAACATGTTTTCCTTTTCCACGCTCGCCTATCAGATGTCATCTCAGTCAACAAACCTTTTACACACATATCATTTTTCACACAATCCATCCATCCTTTTTTCGGTCTTCCCCTACTCTTATATCCATCGACCGTCATACTCAAAGCTTTTCTAGCTACATTTTCATAGTTTGCGGGGGCAACTATTTATATATGCAGTTTATTAATGAATATGATGGGCTGCACAATTTCAATACCAAATATCAATATTCGATGTACATAGGCTGCTAGGGCGACTAGAGAGACGGATGAGAGAAAACTACATGTGGCAGAGATGCGAATGTTAAGGTGGATGTGTGGTGTAACTAGAATGGATAAGATTAGGAATGAATATATCAGAGGAAGTTTGAAAATAGCACCAGTAACAGATAAGTTAAGGAGTAATAGGTTAGCATGGTATGGGCATGTCATGAGGAGAGATGAAGACCATGTAACTAGAAAAGCTTTGAGTATGAAGGTCGATGGATATAAGAGTAGAGGAAGACCGAAAAAAGGATGGATGGATTGAGTGAAAAATGATATGTGTGTAAAAGGCATGATGACTGAGATGACATCTGATAGGCGAGCGTGGAAAAAGAAAACATGTTGTGCCGACCCT